>LCTX01008540.1:0-18668 GCA_002233555.1 Limonomyces culmigenus | reverse complement strand
TTTCCTGCATCATGCATCATGTACTGCAATTCTTATCGCTGCACATGTTTTCACCGCATGACATCCTTACGGCGATGTACGCCCCCCAGAAGAGGCTCTAGTTCAGTTGGTGCGCAGTCAATGCACGACGAACTGCTTTTTGTCATGATGCATACGCAAGCTCCATTTGCGAGTTACCTGATACATAGTACATGACTGTATCGAGCAGCTGGCCCCAGTGCTGAAGGATGTCTTCTTCACATCTTCGAATGTCTCTTGAATCATTGGGTAAGGTGAGCTGATCCAGGCGCCCGTACAGCCTGCCTGATCCAACTGATGACATGTCAGAACGCCGATATCAGAAGAATGTACTCCACTCCAACACGTCCGCCGCGGAAACGACCCCGTATCGGCAAACCTAAACCTTGGGCGCATCGTGGGGCTGGAGCTGTGTGTTCCGATCTCTCCAACCCGGTCACGCGCACAACATCGAGGGTATGTAGCGCGCGTCGTCTGCGCTATCTGACGTCCCCCCGCAACACCCGCACCATGGGTCTCGAAGATTGGAAACTGCACGAGAAGACGTCGAGATTCCAACTGGAGATATCCAACTTTGCTGGCGTCATCCTTGGAGCTATCGCATATGGTTGGTTCCAGATACCTTGCCTTGATCATCAAAACTGACGAAAATCGTAGGTTTCAACATCGCCGTCTACTTTGCGACGATCATCGCTGTATGGAAGGCTGCACACAGGAAGTATGCTTGGCTCCTAACAATTGCCTGCACCGTGCTTTTCGTCTTCTCTTCATTGAACCTCATCGGCAACGCACTTGCCATGCAATGGACGTACATCAATTATCGAGGATATTCGAAGGGACCCGCCCTTTTCATTGAGGAAGTGCGCGTACTGCAATGATTTTCATGGGTCACTTGCTAACGAGCGGCCAAGGTGGGTGACATAGCGCCCAATGTGATCGGTCAGATCGCAGGTGTCTTGGTGACGTGGACGGCAGATGCAGTACTGGTGAGTATAGTAGTGCATCCTTCGGCCCAGAACGCAACTAGAGCGTGTTATTTCCAGCTTTGGCGCTGCTACACTGTCTGGGGTGGGTGGAAGCATGCGTGGATCTTCGTCGTCCCCGTCCTGATGTGGTTGTCCACGATTGGTACATCCTGTCCGTTATAAGGTATACACCGTACTCAACTCCCTTGCCTACAGGTCTGGGCATAATTACCTGCTACCAAATCGCACAGCCCAATATCACGATCGCCTCTCTGGGGACCGTGAACTACAACCTCGCCTTTTGGGCTATCGCCGTCAGCCTCAACGTACTCCTCTCTACCTTGATTATAAGCAAACTTCTTGCGGCGCGCAGACATGCCATTAGCGTATTGGGAAAGCACTTCGGTCATACCTACACCGGGATCGTTGCTGTCATCGTCGAATCTGCTGCACCGTATGCAATCTTCGGCCTCCTCTGGATAGCAACGTACGGCAGCCACCACCCATCTGCGCCGATGTTCCTTCCTATCCTTCTGCAAGTCGAGGTGGGTATCCCAGTTCTTACGATTGAATTATCTTCTGACCATGCGTCAGGCCATCTCCCCGGAGCTCATCATATTGCGTATCGCCCGCGGGAAGGCATGGTCGTCCAGGACACAATCGGACATAACGAGTGCAGCCCACTTCAGTCAACATCGCACATCGAGCGATGCTACAGGGACCGAAGGAAGTAGGGATGTGCTGCCGATCGTCATGCCCAAGGGCAAGGACGGCAGCAAGATATATCGTCTGTGAAGGGTCCGGATTTGGTCAGCAATGGCAAATAGTTACATAGCAAGAGAACATTTTATGTGTACCAGCAATATGTTACCTGTACAGCTTACGCCTATGCCATCACGGTAATCAAGCATCAAGAGCAGTGCCACATTCTCGGCTTTCTTCCCAACGTCCATCTCGGCCACCATTCACTCGCCGTCCCATGCCTTGTCTTGCAAACTTCCGAATGTCCTCCGAAACGAGCTGCTATGTGAAGGCTTCTATAATATACACCGCCTAGATGACACCGCTGTTGGCCAGCGCTCGTCGACGTCAAGTTCTATCCTCGTCCATTCACCTCCAGCTCGTATCTGCTGTGGCAGACATGAAGCTCGTCGACAAGATCGCGCTGCTGAATGAACTGTCATTCTATACCTTTGAGCTCTTTCCTCCCGCTGCCGCGGAGGTGCGACTGCCCGCACGAGCTTGCGGGCCGGCGAAGGTTGACCCCGACCCCCAGGACTTTGACCACTTGGTCGCCCGGATCCCGCATTTTGCTCAGTTAAATCCGGCCATAGCGTCTATCACATGGGGTGCTGGTGGATCTCCCACGGACCGAAGTCTGGAGTTGGCGTTCCTCACGCAGCAGAAGTTCAACATCGACACGGAACTGCATTTCACATGCACGAACCTGACAACAGCGAAGGCAGACGACGTATTACGGGTGTGCCCTGAGATAGACCTATTGTTGAACATGACTGACATACCTCTCAGACTGCCAAGGCGAAGGGCATAGAGAACATATTTGCCTTGCGTGGAGGTAGCGTTCGTTCTTTTCAGCGCTCAAACATCATCTCATCTGTCATGCAGATCCTCCACAAGGCCAAGAGCACTGGACACCGACTGATCCTCTTTTCACTCACGGAATTGACCTCGTCAAGTACATCCGTGCGTCGCCAGAGTTCTCATCTCATTTCTGCATTCTCGTTGGAGGTATGTTAAGTCAGGGCCATATCACCAGCCGAGTGCCTAATCTGCCAAATCTAGCATACCCTGACCGATATCCGAATACTACTGAGACATTGGACGAAGAGCTGCTTCACCTTAAGGAGAAGGTAGACGCTGGAGCAGACTATATCGTCACTCAGCTATTCTATGACGTAGACCGGTTTCTGTCGTGGCAGACGCAAGTACGAGCCGCAGGTATGTCTAGATCCGACCCTTTGCCCTCTGGTATTGATTGGGCCTAGGCATAACTGTACCTATTATTCCGGGTGTGATGCCCATCCGCAGCTGTGCATCATTCCAGAGAGTCAAGGACATGACTGGGCTGAGTGTACCGATCGCTCTCGACAAGGCTCTGCAAGAGAGATGTGTGAGTACTCACATGCTGCTGAAACTTTTCCTTCAGGCATCTTATACTCTTCATCCAGCACGACAGTCAGCTTGTCGAAGACTTTGGCGTCGAGTACGCTATCGGCATGGTCCGCCGGCTCCTCTCAGAGGGCAGTGTGCCGGGCATCTACTTCTGTCCGTTGAACTCGGAAAAGAGTCTGCAGCGCGTGCTGGAAGGCCTGGGATGGGTGCGTCCGGGCACGATTTCTCAAGATCAGTACGCATCGGTGAGGCACCTCTGCTCCTGCATAGGGTCGAGTCGGCTCAATCTTTCGTGAAGCAGGACTTGATCGAGGAAGTCGTCCTCTCACCGCACGTGGCGACTGGAAGGCATGCAGCTACACTTCTGTAACTTTTCAGAGTTTATGCATTCTAATATAGACCAGCAGTTGAGGTTGTTGAGATGGATCATGGGAGTGCCAAGGGACCAGGGTACACATTCATCGCTTTCTCTCTCTCTCTTGCTGCACACCGTTTTCTGGCGGCAGGCTTCGCTATGGGCGCGTACTACGACGAGATCGAGATCGAGGACATGGTGTGGGACGACGCCAAAAAGGTGTTCCACTACCCGTGCCCGTGCGGCGACCGCTTCGAGATCTCGCGGCCGCAGCTCGCGAACTACGAGGACATTGCGACATGCCCAAGCTGCAGCTTGGTCATCCGAGTCATCTACGATCCCGTGTGTGCTAGCTACTGTACTGCTATCATTAATTGGCTGAATTGGAAACAGCTGGACTTCGAGGATGATGCTGAAGAGGAGGAAGAGGAGGGCAGCGAAGGCGGCTCGGAGGCTACCGTCGGCGACGAGGTCACGGAGGCGCTCGACAAGCTCTCCATCGCTGATGCGACAGCGGCGTAGATCTACTGTGCTAGCTGACACCATCCCCCCGCACGACATCTCCTGCTAAGCTTGCACGCCAAGAGGCTCCGAGTCCCTGTATGAGTGTGCCATGTACGTGCGCTCATCTCCTCTGCGCACGGTCTCTGATGCTAAAGTCTACTTCCATCCAGATCGTGTACATATACCTGCTCGTATGATCACATAATGCTTCTTCCCGGACGTTGGCTCAGCAACTCCGTCGGCTATGGTACAACGTGATGAATTCGGTCATGATCCTGTCCGACTAATACATACCATGCAACGAATCCTAGGTATCAACGAGGTGTTCTCACATATCCCCCATATGCACCCCTACAAAGACACGGTACACTTTGCTCAGAACGTGCTTGCCCATTCCTCGAGGTCAAAGTCCGACGTTCGTGCGTGGAGCAACCACGTATGTTGCTGCCAACTGAGGTCAGCACCGAATCACCATATATGACATGGTACACACCAGGAGCTGCTGTGGTGTCCACCGCTCATCAGGGTCCTTGAGCAGGCACATCTCCACAAAGTCCTGCGACTCCGGTGGGTAGCGGTCCTCAGGCGCTAACTTCGGCGCGGGCTCGTTCACGATGTGCTGCAGGAGCTCGAGGATGCTCATGGTCATACCGCCGCCCTGGAGGGAGACGCCCTTGCTCTTGCGCTTGTCGCGCTTGCGCTTTGCCTCCTTCTCCTCGGGCGAGAGCACGCGGCGGGCGGGGAGCCCGTTCAGGCCGAGCGTGGGCGCACGATCCGACGGCGAGAGCGTGCCCTCAAAGTCGGAGAGGTCTGAGTCATCTGAGCCGCCGTGGTCGTCGGCGAAGGGGAAGCGGCCGAGCGCGAGCTCGATGAGCGAGATCCCGAGCGACCACACATCCGACTTGACCGTGTACTGCGCGCCCTGGATGCGCTCGGGGCTCATGTACGTCGACGTGCCGACGAAGGTGTCCGCGATCGAGTTGATGAGCTCGCCGGAGACGCCAAAGTCGCAGATCTTGACCTGGCCCTTGGAGTTGAAGAGGATGTTGGATGGCTTAATATCTGCGGGCAGTGCGTGAGCGGTGAGCGAAGTGCACGGCCCCGGGGTGCGCACGGACCGCGGTGGATGATCCGGTGCACGTCGTACAGGTACATCAGGCCCTCGAGCACGGCGAGCGCGACCTTGCCGACGACCTCGATGTCGATGGGCCCGATCTGCTTGTATATACCGTCAAGCGAACCCTTGTCCATGAACTCCATGCAGATGCAGATGTTCGGGTCCGCAAGGAACGCGCCATAGAAGGAGATGATGTAGGGTGAGTGGCAGTCGTGCATGATCTGCAGCTCACGCAAGATCTGCTTGCGCACGGACGGCTTGGCGTCAATGAGAACGATCTGCACTTCCAATGTCTGGATTAGCCAAAGTGCATTGTGTGTCAGGTTGACGACCGACCTTCTTCGCCATGATAGTGCCGGTGGGGACATGCTCGACCTTCTTGACGCTGCCGCCGTTGCCCTGGCCAAGCTCGTGCATGTCGCGGAGGTCGTCATTGTTCTTGAGCTCAAACTTCTTCTCCGCGTTCATGTCTAGCGTGGCGAGGGTATGCGAGAGCGCGGTGTGGTATGTCATGCGCTTGTTGTTGACCTCGGGGCTCGTTGCCGTTGCCGGCGCCGAATCGGGTGGTGGCGCACCGTCGTCGGCCGCATCCGGCGCGAGTGTCGACGACGGGAGCTTGGGCGCTTTGAGCGTCATCGGCGCCGGCCGCTTCTTGCCTGGCGCTGCCCGTGTCGGCATCGGCATCAGCACCGGCTCGGGCTCGGGCGCAGGCACTGCCGTCACGTCCAGCCCAAGGGCCTTGAAGTTGCGCTTCTTCCGGATGGGCGTGGCCATGACGGACGGAGGAGGACAAGAGACTGGGCAAGCAGTGCAAGAGCTGCTGCAGCACGCGTAGTGGCGGCTGATCGAGGCAATGCCTATTTGACATGACGATCTACATGATCGTCGTTGGCGACCACAGAGAGAAGTAAGATCGACACATATACAAGCACTCCCTACAGTATCATACACCATTCCTATGCTCCAATCCATCGCTACAGGCCACCGCTGAGGTGGTCAGCGCCCGTGTGGCCGTGGCTGTCGCCTGCATCGAACACCGGCATGTGTTCTCCCGTTTCAGTAGGCACGTACGCAGACTCGGGCAGGCCCGTCTCGTCGAGGCCTACAAGCAAGTATGCACATGAATTGCCATACTGACGATGTCTCGCGGCGAAGCTCACCCTCAGCGGCCTCGATGACCTCGTACAACCGCGATGCAACCTCGGGCGGCGGCACACGACCACCGAGAATATCGCGAACAGGAACGGCGGAGCCTGCGATTTCGACTCAGTACGATGTGCAAGGGCAGCATAGTGAGCCTTACCGTAGAAATCACGGTTCGCGTCCTTGCGCTCAATCAGCGCTGTACCCTCAAGTGAAAGTCCGGCGTACAAGCCTAGATATGGACTGTGTGAGTACATCCGAGCCTCCCTCAATATTTCACAAGTACCTTTCGACTTGGAGTAGGAGAACATGGGTGCGGGATGCGCGAGCGTAGCCTGGACGCTCCCACCTGTGCCGATAGGCCCAGCCGCGGCGCTGATGGAGCCACCAATGGTGACGTTCCCGCCCACAGAGAAAGCGCGGATCGCTGCAACCAACATCAAACCGCTGTCTACACCTTCCATCGGGGCAAGGGACGTACCGTCCTCGGTATTCAACACGATCACAAAGTCGGTGATGTCCGCGCCTATCTGGAGACCCCACCCAACACCACCCGTCGCAATGCAGGAGGGTGCGGACCACGAGCCGTCGGGCAGACGCGCAACGACGAGCCCAGAGCCGGCCTTGCCAGAGAAGACGAAACCGGCCTTGATGACCTGGAAGACGGCGAGGCCGCGCGCACGCTGCAGCACTGGCTTCGGGATTGAGTTAAGTGCGGATTCGGGGTGATCAGGGTTGGCTGCGGACGGGCGCGTGTGAGGGCCAGCCAGCTAGACCAAGGCGCAGAGCACACACCGAGGAAGCTGGAGAGGATCTTGGCGGCCTTCTCGGCCTCACCAGGGAGGCTGAAGCCCTGTACAAAGTCCCTACTCTCTGCGCCAATCTTGGTCCCCGATTCCTTTATGAACGCGGAGGCCTTGGTGGGCGGTCAGTATGACGTGCGATGCTGGTTGACTAGCAGGCCTCATTCACCTAAATCAACGATCAGGATCATCGCATTCAAAAGCATAGATCAGCTACCTGAATGCCGGCCTTTTGTGCGCCCCGTTTGAATTTATCAAGAACCGACATCAGGCAGGAGGGAGGGAGGTGGAGGTGGAGGTGGGGAAGGGAGAGCGCCTATTGTCGTAATGAGATCACCGCCCAGACGCACGGCTCCCACGACTGACTTGGCTTCAAGCCATGCTCTCCCTCCTCGTCTACGCGCTCACAGCGCTCTCGGGCACAAACTCCCGCCCACTCGACGTGTTCAAGCCAGCGACAGTGACCGCCGAGCGGGCATGGAACCTCTGGGGCTGGATATGGGTGCCTGGTTCGTCATCTCAACTACCCGATTCACACACTCTCGCCCACTCACACACAGCCCATCTGCAGATAACATCGTCTCCGTCATGGAGTCGCAGGTGGAGTTTGTGTCGCGGCCCGCACTCTTCGGCCACGAGCTGAAGCACAACTTGCTCGGCTATGTTATCCCGCTCTCCTCGTTCACTGTCCCGTGCGCGAACACGAGCCTGGCACGTGTCGCCAGTCCGTCGAGCAACCTCGGCTGCCCCGACCTGTGCCTGTCCGGATCTGACACGCCCGGCCCGGCCGAGCCGTGGATTGCACTCGTCCAACGTGGGGACTGCCCCTTCACGGCCAAGGCCCGCGAGGCCGAGCGTCTCGGTGCGAAGGCGATAGTGGTTGGTGGAGAGGACCCTAGATGGTACGGTAATCCGGATACCCTCATCAGCATGATGGGTCCTGGTGAGCCATGTCTCCAGCCTTCCTGCTCGACTCCTGCTTACTGTCGAAGGGCTCTCCTCAGGAAACGATGTCAACATCACCGCAACATACATCAAGTTCTCAGACTATCAGCAGCTGACTAGTCTCATTGAACAGTCCGATACAGTGCACTCCGGCCTGCGCACTGTCAGCCTACAGATCTATCCAGATACCCCGGTCAGCGGTTGGGTCTCGTGAGTCTGGCCTATATCACAACCTACGGCGTGCTGAGTAGCATAACTCACAGCCCTGCCCTAACATTCGTCGCCATCCTCCTCCTGCCTTCAATCCTCACGTTTCTCACCCTCATTATCCACCGCTTCCGCATGCTCCGGGCCGCCCGTCGCGAACGGGCGCCAGAAGACATTGTTCGCAATCTGCCCTGGAGGGTGTGGACGGGCCGCGGATGGGAGAAACACGAGGGCATGGTGCCTGGGGAGGAGCACCCTGTCACCACGCCACAGCCGTCTGCTGTCGCGCCAATGGACGTCGAGCAGGGTATCCTCGTGAATGCCTCAAGTTCGGTAGCAGACGCTGCCGCAGCAGACGCTAACGACGACGATGACAACGAGCCTGCGTGGGCGAAAACGCAGTACGAGTGCGCGATCTGCCTGAGCGAGTTCGCCGTCGGCGACCGTGTGCGCGTCCTCCCCTGCGCGCACATATTTCATATGGACGAGGTGCGTCTGCTCCGGACTGCTAATATCCGTACCGCACTGACCCCACTGTCTAGGTTGACGGCTGGCTGATCAACAATAAGAAACTGGTATGTGTCTGTTCATTGAGTGGAATGGACGTGCGCTTATCAGACAACGTGTAGTGCCCGGTGTGCAAGGCGGATGTCACGCAGCCTGCGGGGAGCGCGGCCGAGCAGGCGCCCGCACCCGTGTCGGATGCGGGGCCGGACTCGCCGGCGACCGAGCGCACGCCGCTGCTGAGCCTGAGCCATTCTACGTCGACGGACTCATCTACGCCCTCATCATGACCGCTTGTCTGAGCCTGGACGCTGTACATTACGATTACGAGTGCTGCATTATGTGCCCCGCATCTAGGCACGCCCATTGCATATATCGCTGCGCACCAGGAAGAGAAGGCGAGCCATCGAATCTGCCGCTTCCCAGAAAGGAAGCGCAGGGTCTCCGACTCCGGATCGCAGATCTCGGAGCTGTCACGGCAGCCGGATCCGGTGCGCTCCTCTGCCTCCTCCCACGCGCACAAGCACGCGCGCATGCACTCGCGCCGTCCATCCCAAGGCTCATCTCCCCGTTGATTGCTCGCGATTCACGTCGTCAGGCCAGACATGACAAATTGGGACTGGCGCGTGATTTTACCGGATATGAAACCGCCTAGCCGCCTAGAATGATCCCCCGGGCCCCCACCTTATTGTCTTGCGCGAGCCCCAATCGCCTCGTTCCCTGATGCATGCCCGCGCTGCTTCGCACAGACAAAAGGCGGGCGGCAGGCTATATCCCCGTCCGCCGCGCAGGGCGGGCAGCATAAGAGCGGCTGCGCGCGGGTGCTTGATTGCTCCAGGCCATCCTGCTTGCCTCGCGCATCACACACGCTCCCCCTGCTCTGTTCGACTTCGCACCCGGTGCACAACGTTCCTGACGACCCACCGACCACGATGCCGTCGCTCGTCCCGCCTCACGCCAACAAGAAACGGCACAGTGCGGCTGATCTGGCGTCAGGGGCTGCATTGATGCTGATTTGTTTGCAGCCAAGCCGTGCATCTACTATCAGACGGGCCAGTGCCCATTCAAGCCGGAGGACTGTGATTTTGCGCACGTACACGACGAACAAGCGACATTGGGGCCAGATGCCCTGCGATCCAAGTACCGCACCAAGCCTTGCCGCTACTATTGTGAGTCCTAGGTTTAAGCGTGTGCGTGCACTATGGCTTATAGCCATCAGTGGCTGGATCTTGCACGCAGGAGATCTGGTGCCGCTTCAAGCACCCAGTCGGCGACTTCCCCCGTGCGACGCTATCCGACTTTGAAGACGAAGAGGAGGACTTCAACGATGTGCCGGATGTTCGGGATGTTCAACCAAACATGAAGCGGCCACGTGAGCTGCACCCCAAATACAAGAGTACGTTCATGCGCTCTTCGACCTACTGCTTTACTCATGTACTCGCAGCTCGCCCCTGCCGTGACTGGCTGCTCGGGACGTGCCAGCGTGGTGCAACCTGCTCCTACCTGCACGAGCAAGCCACGTCGCCGACCGGACCTTCGCCGGTCGAGTACCCCGCGCCGCAGGCGTACTCGCAGTGGCTTCTGTACCCGTCCCAGCGGTCGGACGACGACGGCCTCGTCCCGGCGAGCGATGTGAGCCTGTCCCCGCCGTCCGACCGCTCGAGCTTCAATGACCGCTGCCCACCCACGCCGCCGGATCAGCCCGCATACGCTCCGCACAGCCAGTTTGGGCCCGTTGAGGGAATGCAATACGTCGCCCCGAGCATGCCCAGCATGCCGTACTACGCATCGCCACACTCACCGGTCGCGTTCGTCTCGCTCTCGCCGACCCAGGCATTCGGGTACGGGCTGTGGTCGCCCACGAGCCCGCAGTACGCCGTGTCTCCGATCTCTGTGCCGCGGGCGCGCTCACAACCGCCTGGTGGACGCCGCCGCTCTGCGACCAATCGGTGTAAGTGCCACTGCCCATGGCTCCTGT
Organism: Limonomyces culmigenus; assembly: GCA_002233555.1. Taxonomy (NCBI): domain Eukaryota; kingdom Fungi; phylum Basidiomycota; class Agaricomycetes; order Corticiales; family Corticiaceae; genus Limonomyces; species Limonomyces culmigenus. Next base: position 7,996 of record LCTX01008540.1, on the reverse strand, counting down.
GCTTGCATAAGCTCACAAAGCGATCGTAGCCAAGCCATGCAAGGCTTTCTTGACTCCTGCTGGCTGCACAAAGGGGGATAAATGCGGCTTGTAAGTCAGATGCATTTCTCTCTATGACATCCGGCTGATTCCGTCGCAGTGCACATGTGACCTTGGCGAACATGGGCCATGATCCGTCATGGACAGCCCCACGTACGATGATGACCGTGCCCTCCAACATTGACCTCCCTTGCAAGCCCAAGAATGCGTTCGAAGATCTCCGGAGCAACGACTACTACCCAATTCCCTTTCGCGTCGTAGGCGGAGGCGTGAAGCTTGCCAAGCCAGAGTACCCCGAGCCTGTCCAGCTGCGCGCGGCGCCGTCCCACCCTGCCGTCGTGCCCACAGCGCCAACGCAGCAGGCGTATGTTCGGACAAGCCCGCGCTCGCACAAGACCATGTCCATCTCGATCCCCGCGTCCGCACGCCTCAACCCGATCGAGCTCGAGAGTGACACTGGGGGAGACATTCTGCAGGTCCGCTCTACGCCGTCTTCTCCTCATCGCGGATACGCCAGCCTCGCTCCGGCAGTGAGTTTCTTCCGCTCATCTTGTGGATACACCTCTCACACGTCTGCATGTAGATCTACTCTTCAAACTACGACTATTAGACAGTCTCCCGGTTCCCGGCCCTCCGTTATGTCTTTGCTTTCTCCTCGCTGTGATCGAGTGGTGGTTCGTCTTCTGCGATCATGGTCCCTTCCCTTTGTCACGATCTCTTTCTCTCATCAATGGTCGGTTGTACGATATGAACAATGGTATGATGTTGCAAGCACAATGAATGAACAATTATGTCTACGCTTCGCCCTGAAGCCTGGATCCCAAGAGAATAGAAAACAAGTAGCCACGCGGTCTTCTCAGAGATAACTCTGCCAGAATCCTGCAGTACCGTTAGTCGGTGCCCAGAGTTTCTTGTCGACGTCGAGCAACTGCAGGTATAACATCAACATGTGCAATGTAGCAGATGATAGGTCGGAACTCACGTTCATAACGAGGTTGTAGATCTCGACGTTGGCGAAGCCTGAGATCACGCAAGCACCGTCCTCGTTCATGTCACAGTCGCCCGGTACGTCATCAGGCGTAGCGCTGGATTTAGCCATCCGCTTGACTGAGCGAACGCGGGACACATCCTTGACAGCCCCCGAGAATGGGCCATGAGCAACAAACATGGCGTGCATCGAGGGCTCCTCGTTGTCATATCCGTGGTTCTGTGTGTGCCAACATAAGCTGCAGTACAACTCATCTGCAGGGAGCAAGCTCACGCCTTTGCTCATGCCCGCACCATTCTCCACGCTGTTAGTTAGTGCGTAGTTCATCGTCGGGACTACATATACCGGAGCAATGCGGGGCCCGTGCGAGAAGTGCCAGCGTTCGGGCATGGTGTCCTTAGTGTATACGTCAATCTTGCCCTTGTACGTCGTGTTCGCTGCTGTGAGAAGCTTATTGAGGTACTTGCGCTCCTCTGCGGGAGTGCCAAAGCGGAGGCCCATCGAGGGCCAGCCATCCTCATGCGTTACCGCCGCGTAGCCATCCTTGCCAAGCAGCGATTCGTCGTCCATGTATAGGAAGGTTGGGTGCGAGGTGTCGGTCATACCGTGGTCGGAGACGAAGATGATGTCCACGATGTCCGTCAGGTTGCGGTCTTCGAGAGCGTGGTGCAGAGAGTGAGCGAATTTGTCGACTTCGCTGAGCGTGTGCTACCGCAGCGTCAGTCATCAATGTAATGCGTTGGTGAATTCTCTCAGCTCACGTTAACCAGAGCAGAGTTCGGGCCAGTCTTGTGGCCTGCCTGGTCCAAGCTTGGCTCGTAAGCCAGTAGTAGTTGGGGCCTCTTCTCCAGTGGAAGGTCTACCCATGCCAATAGTTGTGCGAGCTTATCATCAAGCGTGATTTTGTTTCTCCAGGGGACAAAGTAGGTTGATGATGCTCCAGAAGCCATCTTCGGTGGCCCTGGCCTATTACGATGGTATCAGCTCCACAAGGTGCGTATAGATGCCAGCAGGACACTAACCACATGAGGTTCGCTGTGATCATCCCAGCTCGTTCTGCTGTTTCCCACATCTGTGAATGCATTGGATGGCTATGAGAGGGAGCGTAGGCAACATCTTACCGGCTCGCCATACCACCATGCTGTATCCCACGTAACCTCGGCTTTGTTATAGTGAAACTCGCGACCGGTTTGAGGGTCCCAGAAATCCTGTACAGAGTGAGCCTCATCCACTCATGTCCCTTCGTCTGATGCTCACATTTGCGACGATGCCATGGGACTCGGCATATAGACCAGTCATCAGGGCCCAATGATTCCTGAATTTTATGAGACAGTGTAGAAGGATTTCGAGAGTGCTACTGACGGGAAGGTGAGTGTCTAAAGGGATAAGTTAAGCCTTCAGCCCCAGCGTCACAGACGGACATGTGCTTACCGGAAACACAGGTTGCATATACTTCGCTCGAAGACCCTTCTTGCTGATTTCCAGCAAATGTGGCGTCAAGCCTCGCTCGAGGTACTCTGCCCTGAGCCCGTCGATAGAGACCATGAGCACAGTCTTCCTAAAGTCATGGGTGCCATTCGATTGCAGTTGTTCGCCGGGAGTGGGATAGCGGGCTCGACCATCATGTCCCATGCGCAAAATTGGGGGCCCAAAGACAGCACCGATGAGGAGAGTGATCAGGCCCACGCCAATCACAGCGAGGTTGCGTCTCTTGCGGAGAGGGTGCTGCGGGAGCTCAGTGTCCTGGACGTTGGACGTCTCCCCAGAGAGGAGCCCCTGCCGCTCATGGGCAGTCTCGTCATCAACCAACGATGAAGTTGATGCGCCGCCCATAGGGATGGGGATGCCCGTGGACTTTGAGCTCATGATGATGCTACTTGGCGGAAGTCAAGGAGGCAACTGGACCCAGGTAACTCAGCCTGCACTGCATGCCTCGGCTTTACCCCGTTTCTGCCGTCATTGTACCTCAACTTGCACGAGTCACACGACAGAGAGAATGAAGATATCGCTTATAAGACCGCACTCGCGCAAAGCTCTGCTAGACTTTGCCCATGTCGTCTTCTGAAGTTATTGAGCTCTCGGAACACTCTCCCACTCGACAGAGTGTTCGATCCGTTTCACCTCGAAATGAAGGAGTGGCGCTACCTCCTGTGGACCGCGGATTTGGTGCTTGGTCGTTCGTACGTGGGACGCTGTGTTGGACTCGTAGTCTTACTGAACACCTGCCATTACACTTACATCAGCTAGCCGCCGCATTCATCGTCGAGACTATCGTCTGGGGGTTGCCATCAGCTTACGGAGGCATGCCCGGGCATTTTATCAGGGTCTCGAGCCATGCTAATACATAATTCCGCAGTGTTTTTGGCCTACTACCTCAACGATCCGAAGTATGCAAACCAGAAGAACGCAGCCTCTCTTCTGCCACTTGTTGGAACGCTCTCCTCAGGTATCAACTACTGTTCTGGTTAGTCGGACATACGGATTACGCTTCACTGTACCAACTATTCTCTAGGACCGTTCGTGTTTCCTCTCATTAATCGCTACGCGTTTGCACGCCGACGACTCAAGTGGATTGGTACAGCGATAATGTCGGCTAGCCTGTTTGGATCTAGCTATGTTCACCAGGTATATTATCATCCAGTTAATCGTACTCGCTTTCTTACACTTTCGATCTTAGCCAGGTCTTCTAATCCTACTCCAAGGAGTGATGTATGCCGTTGGAGCATCTTTGCTGTTCGCAGTGGTGGTTTCTGCTATGCCAACCTGGTTCGTTTCCCGCAGGGGCACAGCCAACGGGGTTATCTTTGCAGGTAGGCCTCTGATACGGCCTGGTTATGGTTATAACTTCAACCTGACTGGTCCAGGAACTTCAATGGGTGGCCTACTTCTTCCTTTGCTATTGCCATCATTATTCAAGAGATACGGCATCGCACTGACACTCCGGATCTTGTCCATCGCCATCCTCGTCCTCCTAGTACCGGTTTTACCATTCATTCGCGGCCGTCTTCCGGAATCCCGAGTCCGAGGTCGCTCAAGGTCTTGGGACGCGAGCTGGATGCGCAACCCGCTACTGTGGACGCTCGTCACCATGAACATGCTCCAAGCGCTAGCATTCTTCGTGCCTGTTTTGTGGCTTCCATGTAAGCGGAGCCGACATTACATCGTGCGCCACGCTAACCCATGATCACAGCCTTCGCAGTTTCCATGAACATCAGTGGCTCTCAATCTGCGCTGGCAGTTGCTTTGCTCAATGGTGCGTTGCTCTCGATATCTCCAGCGTATATATCCTCATTGAGGATGCAGGCGCATCTGTCGTTGGCCGTATCGTGCTTGTCATCTGTTCTGATCGTTGCAACGCTTGGCTCTTAGCTCTCCTGACCTTGTCCTCGACATCGGGAATTGTTTTTGTTTTGTGGGGGGTGCTCGCCCACAACATTGGCGGCCTACTGGCGTTCGGTCTTGCTTACGGCCTCGTTGCGGGAGGCTGGTCCAGCCTATGGAACGGCTTTGTACGGTATGTGCCTATCCTAAATACTACAGACGTTGTGTTTCAGCCTGATGAAAATCGTGTAGACCCATCACGAAAGACGATCCTGTGCTGACCACCACGCTCTTTGGTTTCTATACCCTATCGAGGGGGATTGGGTACATCCTGTCATCCCCAATCTCCGCCGCCCTTTCCCACGGCCAGGGTCATAGTAATCGTATCGCCAAAACGGGATTCGCTGTCGATGGGGGCAAGTATGAGAGTATGATTGTCTATGTCGGAGTGTGCTTCGCGGCAAGTGCGGCCATGAGCGTTGTAGGTTGGGGTGTATCTCATAAGGCACAACGCTGATGGTTGTAACTGTTGACACGTAGGATTTATTACGCTCTTTGTCATTTGCTGGCTCGCAATACTATCGTCTTGCCACCTTTGCAAAATCCCGCGCAGTGGCTTCGTCTGAGCTCATGCTCCCTCCAAATTTTGCAGGTGGGTTTGAGGCATCATTTGTAGATGGTTCGTGGTGGTTTCATAATTTTAGCAGTGCTCAAACAGATTTTGCAAAGGTGGACACGCTGCGGACGACTACGTTTCGGCATCAAAGAAGCTGATGGGAATACGATTGCGTGTATTGAGAAGCACCGAGACTACGAACGCCACCGACCACCCTCCGTTTCGCTCTTTCACGTCGTACATACATGTTGCGATAACTGGTACAGATTTTGAGCACGCAGTTCTTCTTATTTACATTGAAACTCTATGCTCAAATATTTTCAGCTCCAACGGAGTAGCGGAAGGTGGTCAAAACGGCAGTGTCCACCTTTGCAAAATCTTGCAAAGGTGGTGTCGTGATAGTACATGGACCTCGGCAGAACAGTGATGCGCTCGGTCACGTGTCACGCGACGCGCGTTCCGGCTGTCGGCTCTGACTCCGAGTCATGGTCTGCCAGATACATAAGTGCATCTTCACCACACGTTTATCCACGACAGAACTGGCGCAGAATCTATGGCAACTCTTGAAGAGCTCGAACTATCTGAGCGACGCGCCTCTCTTGATCTCGAGCCTAGAGACACTCCATCCTCCAGAGAAGAACAGACACTGCCTCCTGTAGATCGTGGTTTCAAGGCCTGGTCTTTTGTGAGTATGCTATAGGGTCTGCGAGCCTATCTGATGCCTACTTCAGCTTGCCGCTGCATGCTTAGCCGAGGCTGTTGTGTGGGGGCTCCCAGAGACATTTGGCAGTACGTCATCCTAGGGTCATCTTTGAAGCCATCTCACGGTCCCAACGCCAGTCTTTTTGGCTCACTACCTGAACGATCCTGTGTACTCAAGCCAGAAGCATTCAACATTTCTTCTTCCTCTCATCGGCACGCTTTGCACGGGCCTCATGTACTGTTTGGGGCTTGTCATACACCCGCTTATGGCGCGCTATCCATTCTCTCGCCGATGGTTCACATGGCTCGGTGTCTTGATATGCTGGGCTAGTCTCTTTGCCTCCAGCTACACTACTCGGGTAGTCCCATTGGTAATGCTGCAAGGTGTCGGGTATGCCATAGGGGGGTCACTCCTCTACGCACCAGTGATTGTGTTTCTGGGTGAATGGTATGTCAAGCGCATCAGCTTTGCAAACGGAGTGGTTTTTGCAGGTACCCCTCTATTTCTTCGACTGGAACTTGTCGGATGCTAAAGAAAGCTATCCTACAAGGGACCGCATTAGGCGGCCTTATTTTCCCGCTTGTTTTGCCGCCTCTGTTGGAAGCACGAGGACCGGCTTTTACGATGCGAGTGCTGTCATTTGCCATTCTTTGCACTATAGCCCCGATGCTGCCTTTTGTGAAAGGCCGGCTTCCAGATAACCGAGTCTATCGACCAAGAACTCGAAGCCGCGATCGCTCCTGGATGAAGAACCCAGTCTTCTGGATCTTGACTCTTGCAAACACACTCCAAAGCCTGGCTTACTTTGTTCCCATGACATGGATACCTAGTCAGTGCTATCGATTTCCGTCTGCCTCTACCGCCACTCAACTCTGTTTCATAGCTTTTGCAACATCGATAGGGCTGAGTGCTTCCAAGTCATCTCTGACAATTGCACTACTGTATGGTATGATTTTCCAGTCTCCGCTACGAGGTAACTACTGAGTACACATCTAGGTGCATCTTTCTTCTGTCGGATGGGTACAGGAGCGTATGCCGACCACTACAGTCCATGGCCGCTGGCCGTACTTACGCTGTCAGGCGCGTCCGCCTGTGTCTTCCTTCTCTGGGGTGTATTTTCCAAAGACATCACTGGTCTCGTTGCCTTCGGAGTCACTTATGGACTGGTGGCAAGCGGTTGGGGTAGCCTTTGGAGCGGCTTCGTGCGGTTCGTGCATTCCTCTGGCCATATGCTTATTACTGATGATGGGTCTAGACCGATTACAAGGAACGACCCCACCCTATCCACAACGCTCTTCAACATACTTATGGTTACCCGAGGGCTGGGCAGTACGCTAGCCACCCCTATCTCGACTGCCTTGTTGCGCAGCATGCCCAGTGACCATCATACCTCAAAGTCTGGCTTTGACATCGCCGATGGCCGGTACGAGCAGCTGATTGTATTCACTGGGTCATGCTTTGCTGCTTCTGCGGCTGTCTGTGCAGCCGGATGGGGAATGAGTGCAAAGAAGAGGCAGTGACAATCACTCTTCTGAAGCTCCTCCACTCATGTGAGTGTCGCTATCTTTGTGTAACGTATTACATTTAGTCTTTCTGTGTAGCCTCTGCGCTCAATGTATCGAGCCACTTCTGCACAAACTTAATGTGACCGTTATAGTTCATGGTTGCGTTCATCACATCTCTGTATAGCCTTAGATTGAGACGATCTTCCCAGCACGTAGCAGGATACACTCACCGAACGATACCTTTAGAATCAATGACGAAGGTCACTCTGCTTGAGCTGGTGAGGCCGCCTAACCCTCGAGGTACGTTGTAAGCTTTGCGTGCCGACCCTTCACTATCGCTCAATATAGGGAACTGTCATATCTGTCAGTCAGGGCCCCTGGTGGTCCGTCATGTGCGACCAACCGAGAGATTATGCTTGTCCTTAAACTTCTTTTGGTCCTTCACACCATCAGGACTGATACCGATGATGTCGATGTTGGATGACTTGAAGACGTCCTTCTCTGGAGATCTAGATTAGGAGGAGGCCGCACTATCAAATCACCACATATAGCTCGCCTGAGAGTGCATCTCGAAACTGACACACTTGTTGTGTACAGCCGTATGAACCTGCCAAGATTGATTCAAACACATATCTAGCCGATTGTTTCGGAAGACAGCGCACCAGACTGAGGATAGAAGAGCAGTGCTGTAGGCCGCCCGTTGATGGTGGGGTCAAATGTGAAGGTTTGGCCTTCGGAATCAGGAAGAGACAGCGACGGCGCGGGCTGATTGAGGAGAGGATTGGGAGCCATTGAGAATGCAAGCGCGGGAGTGCGTATCCAGC
>LCTX01008539.1:0-17809 GCA_002233555.1 Limonomyces culmigenus | reverse complement strand
TCGTACAGTCTCTGAATAACAGATTAAGATCCAGTTTATAGTGATCATGAAATGAGGACACACAGCTGGGTCGTCGGTCGCCGGAGCGGACATGGTTGTCTGAAGTCAAGCTTGCCGGTAGCAGCGGTCCGAACGCCCGAAGCCTCTCTTCCTCCTCCACGACGTCAGCGCGTCGAGATATCATATATCATACCTCGTTCTTTGTACAACACATATAAGATATCCACCACAACCATTATATCACTATCGTAAGCAGCCCCTCACCCCTCCCTACACTCCGCTGACTCCCACACAGATAGTCACAACCACAAATGGCTTTCCAATCCACCCCACGGCCCGCCCGCCGCGCCCGCGTCCCACAGACCAACGTAGCCGCGGGGCCTTCCACCCACTCCGGCACAGGACACGCTGTGCACACCGGATCGCTCCGCCGACGGCACTCGCCGCTCCCGCCCTCGTCCCCGCTGCCGTCGTGGGACAACCGGCGGCCCGCACCCGCGCCCGAGCCGGAGGAGTCGCGCGCGGGCGACGACCCGTTCGGTTTCCTTGCGGTCGAGCGCCGGTTGAAGGGCCGTAAGCCGCCGTCTGTGCGCCCGCTCCGCAAGCCCTCGTCGAATCGCACCGTTCACCCCAAACCGGCATCCACGCGTCCATTACGCAAGACATCGCCGCCTGCACCTGCACCTGTTGAGCCGGTCGACGCCGGCTACGACTCGAACGAGGATCTGTACGCCGCCGCCGAGCCCGAGCTCTTCGCGCCCGCCGCACCCGCACCTGCCCGCCCCTTGACGCCTGCGTCCTCCGGGCTGTCCTCTGCGCCCGGGACGCCGATCAAGCCCGCCGTCCGCGGGAAGCGGGCACGCGCTGCATCCAGGGCGAAACCGCAAGACTCGCCGGCGAAGGACGAGGACGCTGAGGAAGAAGAGGAAGACGCGGAGGAGCTCTCCGACCCGCCGGCCACGAAGAGCCCTCTCCGTCGGAGCAGACGCACGAGCGCCGCCTCCGCCGCAGCGGAGAAGGCAAAGGCAAAGGCGAAGACCAAAGCGAAAGTGAAGAATGCCCCTGCGCCACGCGCCCGGCGAGCGCGGAAGATGCCTGCCGTCGACTCGGACAGCAGCTCGGATGACGACGGCGACGAGGACGATGCCGCGCCCCGCGGCAAGGCCAGCGTCTATCCCGGTTCGGCGACGTACAAGGCCGAGCGCGAGGCGCGCAAGGCGTACTTCCGCGAGCTGGACGACTACCAGTTCGCGACGGAGGAGGTGTATGTGGTTTGATGTTCCTCGTGTTCTTTTTTGTTCCCGTAGCCGCCTTCTTGTACGAGTAAGGAAGCAGAGAAACTATACATTGTATTTCCTACGCTCTCAAGCCTCGCCCGCCTCCTCGTCCGCACCCGCCGCAGCCCTGAGCTTCATGCGCTCCTTCTTGCCCTTCCTCCTCTTCGCAGGCCTCTCGCCCTCCTTCGCTTCCACCACCACACCTCTCGCCGCCAGCGCGCCGCGGAGCTCGCCCAGCCGCTCGGGCCGCTTCCCGTCCCAGCGCCCGGCGCGGTACGGAGCGAGCGCGCGCAGCCCGACGTACGCGTTCAGCTCGGCGTCCTGCGCGCGCAGGATCTCCGCGGGCGCGAGCCCGAACGTGTCCGCGGGGACGGGCGCGTACCGGAAGCGCGCGGGCGCGCCGCCCACGAGCTCGGTGAAGTCGAGCGACGCGATGTCGTCGAGGTGCGCCGCGAGCACGCGCTTCCGCATCTCCTCGGTCCCGTCCCACTCCAATTCATCCAATTCCGCGTCCGCGTCCATCGCGGCNAGGTCCACGCCCTCGTCCGGCGCGTCGGCGGCGTACTTCTTGGACTTTTTCTTCTTCTTCTTTTTCGCGGGCTCGGAGGTGGAGGGCACGAGGTCGCTGATGTCGATGTCGTCGTCCCACACCGGCTTCTCGTCGTCGTCTGCGGCGGCATCGTTCACGTCGCCGTCATCGCCCGCCTCGCCGCCGTACATGTCCGCCATCTGCGCATCGTGCGCATTCGGATCCCACTCGGCGTCAAGGTCGAGTGCCGCGAGTGCTGTGATCCATCAGCACGCACGCCATCTGCATCGCGAGCAGCTAGCCCACCCTCGTCCGCCAGCGTGCTCCCGCCCTCGCGCCCGATCCGCTCAAGCTTCGCGCGCAGCGCCTTCGTCTTGAGCGCCTTGAGGCGCGCGACCTCCTCCCTCTTCCGCGCGAGCTCGTCCTCCTTGCGCGCGCGCCGCTTCTCGCGCGCGTCCTTGCGGGCCGTGTCCGCGCGCCGCACGGACTCGCCGAGCGTGCGCGGGTAGCGCTTGATCGCGCCACTGTCCGGCTCCTCGAAGCGGAAGTTGTATGAGCTCTCGAAGGCGTCGACAACGTCCTCGAACGGCGAGTCCTCTTCGAGGTCGGCGTCTAGGTCCACGGACGCGCGGGCGCGAGGGGGAGGTGCGGGTGCGGCAGAGTGCGTGACCTCCTTGTAGGTCGGCACGCGCCCTGCGCTGCGGTCGATCCACCCGCGATTGAAGATGTAGCTGCGGAGTCCATGAGCGTCCTGCAGTACGGAGAGGTGAGAGCACCGACTTCATGAGAAAGTCCCGGTCCGCGTCCTCCTTGGCCTGCGCGCCGCCCTCCTCGCGGTCCTCGCGCTTCCGCTTCTTCTCCTTCTTCCGCTTCTTCTTCTCCTCCTTTGACTCTGCCTCCTCCTTCGGCTCCGTCTCTGCCTCCGCAGGCATGTCGTCGTCGAGCGTGATGAGCTCCTTGAGATCCGTGCCGACCTCGCGCTCGAGGAACGCGCGGTACGCGTCGTCGTCCTCTCCATCCTCGTCCGGGCGCCGCACGAGCAGGTCCTCGTCGTCCGAGACGGCCGCGGCGAACGCGGAGATCGCCTCGGTGCGCAGGGCGCGCTGCTCCTCGACGTGCGTGGGCGGCAGGGGCGTGGGCGACCGCGAGCGGGGGCCGGCGCTGGCGTCGGCTAGGGCGGAGGCGAGGGCTTGGCCGCGGAGCGTGAGTGGGGCGGGCTAGAGGGCGCGTTAAGGGGCGGGTGAAGGAGGAGGGGGCGGTAGCGTGCCTCCTTGGTAGACCGCACGCGCCGAGCGGTGGGCTGCGCGTCGCCTAGCGTCGTTCGCTCCTCTGCAATGCCTGCATGAGCAACAGAATGCGACACAAAACAGAGCCGACGCACGCTCAAAGACGCGCTTGTCTGCATCGTAAATTTCGGGGTCGCGGCGCTTGATGCGCGCGAGCGTGCGGAGGATCGCAGCGTCGACGGCGGGCGTGAGCTCCTCGCCGTCCTCGTCCTCCGACTCGGCCTCCTCGCTGTCCTCCGACTCGTCCTCGTCGAGCTCCGCGTCCGAGCCGTACTTGTCCTTGACTGCCGGAGGTGTGTGAGCGAGGAGGTGAGAAGGGAGGGAGCGGCGCACGCTGCTGGAGCTCCTCGCGCTCCTTATGGTACGCATATGCCTTGGCGTAGTGCGCGTTGATGGTGAGCTGGTCGCCCTCTGCGCCGGAGCCCGCGTCCGAGTCCGAGTCGAGCATCATGGTGGCCAGGTCGAAAAGATGTGCACAGCCACGGGAGCTGTCTGCCGGGCCTTCTGCGCCTTTCCTAATCGGGACGGACTGCGGACCATTGTCCTCCGTCTCGCTTTTGTCGGTTTGTTCTGTTCTCCGGGCTCTTGCACAATGACGGGATATATGGCCCGGAATCACACACGATTCTGCACCTCCCTCCTCTCCCTCCTACAAACATGTCCAGCGATCCCTCCCGCGCCCGCTCCCCGCTCGCGATCTACGTCCCGCCCTCCTCGCAGCCGCTGACGACCAGCCGGTGGTCGCCCGCGAGCCCAACGCGCCCCGCGCCGCCCTCGCGCTCCTCTCTGTTCTCCGGCGTCCGGCGCTCCGGCTCGCGCGAGCGCTCGTCCTTACCCGTGCTCGCGCCCGCACCAACCGCGCCGCTCCCGCCGACGCCGTCCACGCCTCAGCCTACAAAGCTCGAGAAGTGGTGGTTCAAGCTACGGCTCCGGCGCGTGCTGCCGCTCCTGCCCACGCAGCGCCCGCTCCTCCTCGCCGAGAAGCCCGCACCCGCACCGACGCCGCGCAGGACGTGGCTGTGTCGCGCGCTGCTGGTCGTGCTCGTCCTCCTGCTCGTGGCGAACACCGTCGTCCTCGACCTGCGCGTGGCCGCGCTCGAGCGGCTCCCCTCTTCCCCCACACCCTCCACCCCCTCCAACTCCACCCTCACGCCCGCGCAAGAGCAATGCCTCGTGCAGTTCGCGGTAAACGCAGCCGCCGCGCCGGCGTCGTACCCCTCCGCGACCTGCGCACCGACGCTGCTCGCGATCGCCCCCGGCGCCAACGCGTCGCTCGCGCAGCAGCTCGGCGCCGCCCTCGACTTTGCGGGGCTCAAGGGCGTGTTCGACGCCGCGAGCTCCGATGCACAGAAGGCGCTCTTCGGCGGTGGGTGGCTCGACGACGTGCGCGTGTGTACGTGGGCCGGCGTCGGCTGTGACACCACTACGGGCCGCGTCTCGTCTCTGTAAGCTCTTTCCCCCGTCGGCCCCGAGCCTTGGCTGATTGCGCACATGCAGCACGCTCACCGCGCCCGCGATCCCGGCGAGCCTGCCGGCCGAGCTCGCCGCGCTCTCCGCACTCCGCAGCCTCGCCGTCACGGGCGACCACAGCGCGCCCGCAGGCGCCCCGCCGGCGGGGCTCGCGCAGCTCGCGGGTTTGAGCGCCCTGCACCTGCAGGCGACGGCGCTGTCCGGGCTGGCGGACGACGTGTTCGGTACCCTGACCGGCGTGCGCACGCTCGTGCTCGTGGACAATGGGCGGATGATGGGCGTGCCGGCGTCGATTGCCGCGCTCTCGCTCGAGTCTCTGTAGGTTCCGCTCCAGTGCCGTCTACTCGCAGAGCACGCACTGACGAAGCGACCAGGATCATCAACGGCCAACCCGCCCCCGCACTCCCTCCCCTGCTCGCCAGCCCCACCCTCCAACACAGCCTCTCGATCCTCGACCTCTCAAACTCGCCCCTCTCCACCCTCCCGCCCGACCTCTCGCCCTGGGCGAACCTGACGGAGCTGCACGTCCCCGGCACCGGGCTGTCCGGCTCCTTCCCGGCCGCCCTCCCGCCAGGCCTGCTCGTCCTCGACGCCGCGAACAACTCCGCGCTGGGCGGGCCGCTCCCCGGCGCGCTGTGCGATAGCAGCGTGCTGAGGACGTGTGTGCTCGTCGGGACGGCGCTATCGGGCGGGTGTGGGCCGTGCACGTTCTCGTGAAGAAGTCTTCTTTCTCGCCGGGCGCACAGGCGCGCTCGGTTTCATTGCATATTTTTTTGACGCGGACTTTGGACTGACCTGCATGAGCTTCACGACCCGCACACGCCCCCGTACATTCGCGTCTGTACCACCATGTCGCATACATACATAGCACTGTATTATCGTGTTGCATACGTAGCACTTTTTCACCATCTTTTGACCGCTAGATCTGAAGTCATGGCTAGCATGGTGAACGTATTCTGCCCATTGCTTGACAGCATCGTCTGAGGATAGATCACACCGCATGAACATGCCAACCATTATGTCATTAATCCAACAATTATATGAGAATACGCAGCATCGTCAGCTCGCTCACGGGCAGAACGTGTGCGTGTAAGTCTGGCCAAGCGGCGAGTTACGGTCCGCCGCATGGTCCCCCGCGACGTTGTACGCCTGTGCGGCCGCGCAGCCCGAGTTGAGGCACTGCACCGACTGCCCGTCGGACGACGACAGCTTCGTGGGGATGTTCACCGCGACGCCGACGTGAGAGAGGTCCCAGGACGTGCGCACGCCGCCGTACTGCGCGCCGAAGTTCGCGTAGCCGTACTCGCTGAGAATCGCGTTGCCCTGCAGGCCCGCGTCGGTGCACGTGAGCCCGCCGACGCACGCGCCCGTCTTGCAGCTTGCGCCCGCAGAGTTGCAGCCGGTGCGGCCCCAGGCGCGGATGCCCTGCGTTGTCGGTCAGCGCGGGGTGATGAGCGGGGGAGGCAGAGAGCTTACGACAGCGTTGTCCGAGACGCCGTAGCTGGCAGTGCTACCCGCGAACAGCTCCTGGCCCCAAGCGAGGGACTTGTTCGGCACGCCGTTCGGAGCCTGGCCAACCGCCGCCCAAACAGCTGGTGTACATGTGTCAGCCATGAAGTTGTAGGGAACATGACATGAAAGGAGCACGTGCTGTACGAGCAGTGGTTGACAAACTTGATGGTGATGGCGTTGGCCGAGGTGGCGGCGACGAGGGCAACAGCGGCAATGGAAAACTTCATGATGAGATCGAGTTGGGAGAGGCGGATGAGGCGACTATGGGCGGGAGGGAATACCGAAGGAAGAGCTAGACTCTGGAGAATCTGTCGTCGTTCACTCTGCCTTTTGTATCCCGAAGGCAAGCCTACAGAGCACGCAGGACCAATACCGCGAGCCCTTGCTACCCGAAATCGAGAGCATACGCAGTGGCTGAGGGACGCAACCATCGACCGGAGCAGCTATTCTCGGCCGTATAGTGGCCGAAACAGCTGGTCGCAGCAGGATGGCCGTGCGAGGACATTTGAGAGAATCACATGGGCGTGATGTGAATTGAGAGCAGTGCTCTTGGGCCGAAGAGCAGAAGTGAAACATAGGCGAAGCCTTGATGTCGGCGACGATCGACAATGCCGAGCAGGGGGTTGTTGCATATGTACTGTGCATCGAGTTGGATGGTTCAGGCTGACCGATGCACTTGCAGTCTCCCCATGCTGATCACCGCTGATCATTACGACCTAGTGCTCCGGGGCAAACACTTCGTCGAGGGAGAATACCGGCAGTGGTCGCTCGAGCGCTTGTTGCTACTCTTGCCTATAGGGTCTCCATCTCATTGCGCCGGCTTTTCGGTCTGCGAGCATGATCGTCGGAGCAGGAGCACACAGCACAGCTTTCGATTCTGATTCGACCCGAGAGAAAGGTGAGAAGAGATGCGAGGAACGACAGGTCTTGCCTTTGAAGAGACGCCAGCAGCGAGACGCTGGACTTTGTAAGTTTCGTCAGTGTCGAGAGCAGTCGGAGAGATGCGTAGGAGGCGTACCAAGTGAAGGACCGCGTGACGATCGACCACTCATAAAGAAGGACACAGAACAAAGAGACGAGGGTACCAATGAGCTGGATGATATCCACGACGAGTTTGGTGGGTCGGGGTTGCATTGCGAGCGCGAGTGTGAACGGGAGCGTCATCGGCACCACAGCATGACGCACTGGGAGATCTCGTAAAGGTTATTCCGTCAAAGCTCGAACTCGTGCAAAATGTGAACATGTTTTGACGGCGTTAGGAATGGCAATGAGGCTAGCTCTTGAGTCAAGGTGACGTAACGGAACGTGAGCAGACAGGACGGTAAGTATGAAGACATGTCGGATGGCCAGGAACCTGCAGATACGATACAGGTGATCAGAGTCTAGCCAGAGGCTCTCTTGTCTGAGTGCTGAAAATCGAGCTTTGAGGGAGATGGCCAGATGCCAGCGATGAGCGAAAGGGAGGAAACGCGCGCAAGCGGTTGACGTCATGCTCCCCTGCTTCTGCGCTTTGCCGCCCACGTGACAGCTGGAAGAACTTTGGCTTTCTCCTCCTGTGACCCAGCACCGGGAACGTGCCGCGGCGCTGCCGCGAGCGCCTTCGAGAAGGAGAAGATGACCATTTGAAGCTGCTTTCCTCATCACCCGATGAAAATCCATGATGCCTCCATCATCTGCGTGTGCTCGATTCTCGCGGCGATGCCTATTCGTGCGACGTGGGACGGATGGCCAGCCCGCTGACATCTTTCGCCACTAAAGATGGTATGAGGCGTTGTGCGCCTCAATGCGGAACATACTCCGCGTGGCTATGAACGGAGCACGTGCCATGTGCCCCATAACGGTTGATAATGAGCGAGCGGGGCGCCTCCCTTCTTCTCCCTCTTTATCCCCACCATTACGAGTACACGGCTACCCACATGTCGGGTATTCTTCTCTCCTCGACCGGGAAGCGCAAGTCCCGCGGTGCCGACTCCGCCTCATCCAGGGCACCGCGTCTTTCGCCAGATCGTGGACAAAGACCGGATCGCCCGCAGTTTCTGCCGCTCGCAAGTGCCACGTATCCAGGAAATGGATCCCATTTGAAAACGGATCTATTTCCTGAATACGCGACACTTGCGAGCAGTAGAGACTGTGAGAGATCCAGTGATGTTAGACTACGGGTGCAGGACACCTACAGGACACATCTTCCCCAGACTCCCATACGGCCCTGTCGTCCGGTCCGGCCACAGTCATGCTCTATGGCGTGTCACCATCCTCGTGGCTGGGATGATGGCTTCCCCATACAGCTTGACTATTGCAAGATCCGCAGCCAGCACACAACACTTGCTCGAGCGTCTCGTCATTGCCTTTCGTGGGGAAACCAGGTGTCGTCTCCGGGTCCGGAAGGTCAGACAGCGATCTCACGGACCTAGATACGATGCCTGGTTTCCCTACGAACAGCACAGCGAATGAGATCGCAACCGAGGGCGTGTATAGGTTCAGCGCGTTCCAGATCTCGCCGGACTCGTTCCTCCCCCCCTCCTCCTCCGGACTTGTTGTGCCGACATGCCGCAATCCTCCTCGCCGATGACCGAGGAGGCAAGTTGGGTTGCGATCACGTCATCACAGCAGTTGCCCATGTGAATATGGCTGACAGAACAAAGCGGAAAACATGTTTAAGAGTACTCCCCTGTTTGGAACAGAGGACAGCGCCATGTGCGATTTTGTATCGTTAGTATGCTAATGGCATGTTTTTCGTCTGATACTGCACTTTCAGCCTCCGGGCCTTAGCACTCGAACACGTATTGGCGTTCGCCACATGCTGAGCGAACCACTCCATGAATTCAGCTGTGACATACTCTAGTTATAGGTGTTATCCAGCATTCGCTTTCATGGGTCAGATGGCCGAGCGGTCTAAGGCGCCAGACTAAGGTCCAGGGTCAATACGATCCATTCTATCTGGTCCGAAAGGGCGTGGGTTCGAATCCCACTCTGATCACTACTTTTTGCCCTTCCGATGAAGGGCAGGCTTTTTGACGAGCAAAGGGGCAGGCAGGCCAGGTCAAGCGGACCGCGTCGAGATTTGACCCATGTTTCTCGGGGTGGGCTCTCTGAGCATTGTGTGTATGTTGGATAAGGGCATATAGGAGGTGGTAACGTGGTTCATAATATCGGGAGCCAAGCGGCAGTGGAAGAGGTGCCAGGATTCATCTACATATCGTGGCTCAGTCTGGACGAGCATGATACAAGCCATGAATAGGTCGAGCGATCTATACAATGTGGTAGAGAGCGCATCCTCAAGCTCGAGATGGTCTACGTAGCAGACCATGGGGGCTTCTAGCCCTGGCGACCCACCACAGGTCCAATGGACAGCGATGCCCACCACGCAGCGTCGCAAGCAAGGTTTGTGTACGCCTTCATATTCATACACATCTCCCAAATCACCTCATCCCGCGCAGCTTGTTCCCCATGCTCGCGCGCCAGGTCGCGACCGAGAAGCGGCTGACCGGCTCGACGGTCGGGGGCGGCGCGAGCCGGCGGCGGTAGAACTCGGGGTTCGCGACGTCCGCGGGCTGCTTGAGCCCGGTCTCGGGGTCGGGCTCGAACCCGCCGAAGGACTCGGGGCGCGGCGGCGGGGCGGGAAAGAGCCGGTGTTGCGCGTAGGCGAGCGCCGGGCTGCGTGTGAGGTTAGTCAGTGCGTGCTTAGGTGCAGCGGGAAAGGGCTGGCTGACATGAGCGCGATGGAGACGCCGAGGATGATGATCGTCTCGTTCGTCGGTGCGTACGGCGCGTTTGTAAAGTCCTGCATGCATTCATCAGCGCCCTGCGCCGCCCCACCCTGCGCTCCGTGCTTACGGCAACATGTCCCGGATTGCTGTCGAACAGGAAGCGCAGCCCGCGGCTCACGCCCTCCTGCTTCTTCAGCGCGAGGTCGCCCGCAAGCGCAAGGAAAAACGTCCCCGTTGCAGCCGCGCCCACGGTCATCGCGAGCCGGCGGCGCACGAGCATCGCGAGCCCGGCCACCGCGAGGGCGCCGACGAGCGCCCAGTCGAGCGCGTGGCTGGGCAGCAGCAGGCCCGCGCGGAGGAGCGCGAGCCGCGCGCCGACGGACGCGCCGCCCGCGAGCGCGAGGAGCGCGAGCCCGGCGTGCCGCGCGAAGCGGAAGGCACCGACGGCGCCGCCGAGCGCGAGCGCGCCGAGGACGACGAGCGCGAGCGCGCCGTCGCTGACGCCGGGCGTGCCGTCCGCGTTGGGGCGCACGACGTTCACGACCGCGATCCACACTGCCGGCCGTCAGTAGGGGTGGGTGTTGAAAGGGGCGGACTCACCGAACGCGGCGCTCGTGAGTGCGCAGCCGAGCGCGGCCGAGAGCCGCCCGAGGCGGACGCCCGCGAGTGCGAGGGGCGCACCGAGGAGCGCGGCGCCTGCGAGCCAGCCGATCGCGAGGGGGCTAAAGGCGGCGCCGGCGCCGTCGGTGGCGGGCGCCTGCGGGACGACGATGCCCGTGGCGGGGTCGACGACGCTCACGCCCTGCGCGGACACATATGCAGCGGCGGCGAGCAGGAGCAGCAGGGGGTGGGACCAGCCCATGCAGAGTTCAAAGTAGAGTCACGGCCAGCGAAAGGCAAAGCGAAAGGAGCGTGGGTGGGCGTGATCGAGGACAGGCGGGCTCCGGCGACAGGTCCATTATAGAGCGGTCAAACGGGCCGTCGTTACGGCGACTGTGTGCGTGCGAGATGCTCGGAGGGCTATGATGAACAAAAGGGCGAAGTGGTCGAGACCGACGACGGGCATCGCCAGACGTGTGCGTGATGTGCGGAGAGGGAAACGGAGACCATGAAAACATAGATCAAAGCTGAGCGCTGAGCCGCCGGCCCAGGGTCCCGGTCCGGGCCGCCGATCTGTCAGCCCGCCCGAAGCCGTCGCGATACAAGAACTCCATCACACGAAAGCGGATCATTGCTTGCCCTCGACCATAGCAAACATGACATCCTCACTGGCCAAGACGATCGTGGCCACCGGTACGCGCGCCCTCTTCATCGTCTTTCCGATCCCACTCACACGTCCTCATAGGCCTGACCTCCGGCCTGGCAAGCCCACCCCTCGATCTCTCTCCCCGCACCTAACACCCGCACAGGGCTTCGAGGCGCTCAAGCAGCTGCTCGCGTCCTCCTCGCACAAATACACCCTCTTCCTCGGCGCGCGCGACGTCCCCGCATTCGACGCCGCGCTGCAGGGCGTGCCCTACGACCGCGCGCAGCACGCCGTGTCGCTGCACGCGCTCGACCTCGCAGACCTGCGCTCCGTGCGCGCCTTCGCGGCCGCCGCGCCTTCGCACGTCGACTTTCTGCTCCTCAACGCGGGGCTCGCCAAAGACGCGAGCGCGCCGACCGGCCCACACGGCTCGGCGTGGTGCGAGACGCACATCGTCAACCACCTCTGTGTGTTCGCATCCCCCTCGATCTCGCCGGCGATCTCGAGACGCTGAACTTCCCGCAGCGCAGCACTACGTGACGCACCTCCTCCGCGCGCGGCTCGCGGCCTCGCACACCCGGCTCATCTTCGTCTCGTCCGGCGCGGTCCAGGGCGTGTCCGACGTGTCCACGCTCCGCGCGACGCTCCGCGCGGGCTCGGGCGCGGGCGCGTTCGGCGTGTACCCCGCGTCCAAGTTCGTCGCGCTCCTGGGCGCGCACTGGTGGCGCCGCGCGCTCGCGGGGCAGTGCGCGGTCCTCGCGGTCTCGCCGGGCATGATCCCCGGCACCGGGCTCGCAAGGCACTCGGAGCAGAAGATCCCGATGGACCACCCCGACGCGAAGAGCGCTGTAGAGGGTGCGCGTCTCCCGTCCCGTCGTTCCTGCAGATACTGACGGTGGGCAGGCGGCGAGAACATCCTGCGCCCGATGTACGTGCAAGACTTCCCCGCGGACCCGGACGCGATCTTCTACACGAGCTGGGGCGAGTGGTGGCCCGCGGACAAGATCGCGAAGACGTGCGACAAGGCGCTGCAGGACGAGTGGTGCCCGTCGCTCGAGGAGCTCGAGCGGGAGGAGAAGCTCGTTTGAAGGTACGTATCATATGCGTGAATCAGCAGGTGCTTGCCTTCGTTGCGAATAGGGACCAGGAGACAGATACTTCACCACTGGCTGTGTGTTCATATCTGGTAGGCCGCTCGAGGCGCCGACGTGACAGCAGCGTCCGATATGCGTTCAGCTGACCTCCGCTCAACCAACTGTATCGCAGCACACCTCCTCCGAAGCCGGGCTGCTGTTTCTTCCTGGACCGATGGCTTGGCTCTGTAGTGTACATCTTGCCACGCGATTATGCGAGGATGCTGATCGTCCGATCGTCACATTGCAAGCAGAAACATGTGCTTGGGTGCAGGAAGCCACATGACCTCGTCGCGCCGCTGGCAAACCTTGTTCTTCTTCCGTTCACTACCCACCACATCCAACCTCGCGGCGACTCTCGCACATGTTCTGCCATGATGCCCTTCCGGTTCGAGCCACTCTGATGCTATACATGTGCGCTATCACTCGTGCCTCGTATCCTTGGTTCGTCACCGCGCCGCTCGTGTATCCGGTCGCGTGTGTCCGTTCTCCGCGCCGCTCTGTCATCCCAAGACTTCTTTATAGCGCCGAGGGCTGGATCAAGCTCCATCGAGCTTTGATCCTTTGTGTACATCATCATCGATTTGAAGCGGAATCGTGAGCATTTGCACAAAGAGTCGAATCTTGTGCACGTACCACTCCTCTGCTTTGGCGAGAGCGATAGCACACAGACCATTACGACCACACATGTCAGTGACAAAGACGCACGCAGTCCTGATGAGGTCGGAACTTATACACTGGCAGTTCCGCCTTGCACGAGTAGACGATCCCCTGTCTCGATGCCGAGTGCTTCGTAAAGGCTACCTCAAGCAGTCTGTGTCATCTCGGGGAGAGCACCAATGACATCCCAAGACAAGGTCGTCTCGCCGAGACGGCGGACTGCGCTAGTCTTCACGAGTGTGTACTCAGTATAGCCTCCATGATGATCATGGCCGAGGCCGGCCATGGCCGTGATGACCCGTTCTCCGGGGTGAACATGCCGTCCAGGCACGCTGCGACTAGTCCAGAGATGCTTCGATGCCCAAGACACGTGGGAAGCTGACATGCGGGGAGTGGCCCTGTCGCGCTATCACGGTCACGTTAAACCAGGCGTCGGGTGATGAGATCTTGATGAACATACTGAACATCTCCGATCGCGCCATAATTTTGATCAAGACTTCGCCCGCCTTCGGCACAGGCACTGGCAGCTCTTCCAGCTTGAGAACCTCTGGGCCACCGGGCTCGTACATCACGACTACGCGCACTATCTTCGGTATCTCTGCAGACATGATCCCGGCGCGAAGGTGAACAAATGTCCTGGGGAAAAGGCGGCCGGCTTCGTCGCAGAGGGCTGCGGTCGGGCTTGGAGGCTGGGCCATTCAAGACGAGCGACTGTGGCTTAAGTACGCATTGGAGTAGGATGACATATTGATGATAGTGGTGTTGAAGCCGATATTCTGTCGACCGCTATCCCACATTTGGTGATAACGTCTCACGATGCATGGCAGGAGGCGGAGCAGTGTATGGAACAAACGCGTGACGTCACGCGTTGACAAGATACGACGGCTCCGAACGGGTTTGCACAGTGAGCGATGATAAGCCGGATGATGTGAGAGCGACGCGCAAGGACCAGTACGGGCTGGTGAAGGAGGTGCAGCGTATGGAGAAACGTGTGCGCAGCGCAGGATCCGGAAGAGAGCCAGGTGTACAGCTTTTCGCACCGCTTGCCTTCCTCCGATCTCATCCCGCCCCTCGTTTTACGGCAGAATCTCTTTCTCACCGCCCCCGCGCTCAAATGCCTGTACACACGTGCCCATAGCAGCTGTGTATATCTTGCAGACCAACCTGGTGTCATATCACCGTCGGACTCCCTCGCTCCCGTTGCCCTTCTCATTGCCAAGGGCAGACACGGAGGCATCGTTGACTCGTCTTTTCACCAAAGGAGGAACAGCGAGAATCTATTTCATCGAGTGGGCACATCTGGTTGTGGAAGGTGCGGTTTTGTCTCATCCTTCTCCTCTTTTGTTCAGTCGAGGTTGAGGCGCGACAAGCATTCAGGCTATAGGCATCTCTCCCCTCGTATATCACTCAGATCATTCCCAATCATCGCACATTCCACTTCAAGTCATTCTTCCTCCCACCCTTCGAGTCCAGCCCTTCCCGACTCCTCCTTTTAATTTCAAGAGCGATACCGGATTGGTATGTGGTCAAGCGATGAGATAGGGGTGAACTCTGACTCCCTCCTCAGCTACGAATATTGCCGTGGAAGGTGGCGAGTTAAGAAACGAAAACTTGCTCTGCGGCGAGAGAGGACCAAGGACCGGCCGACTTGGGTGGTACAGCTAGTGAATCTTGCGTCGAGGATATTTGCAACACACATCTTGAATAGGATGGAGCCTTCCCTCCAGCGGCCACTCCAACCCACCACTTTACCCTTCCTCCTTCCTCCAGAGATCATGTACAAGATCTTCTCGTTCGTCATGGGCAAGTATCGCGTGGAGATGGAGCAGTGCAGGTACATCTGGTCTCATACTAAAATCTTCACCTTCTCCTACACATGCTATCTGTGGAGAGCAATCGCACTCGCTGAACGACGACTATGGTCAGAGCCCATGTTCAAGTCACGCCCGAAGCTGGCTGCTCTCATGCTCCAACGGGCTGGAAACGTGCCTCTCGTCATCAAGCTTAGATTTGGCACGGATGGGTCTCAAATTGATCTGCTCAAGGATCTCGTCCAACACAACCGACCAATTCAGACACTGGAGCTGATCGATGTAAAGTACCAGATGGGCCTTGAACCGATTATACAGGCCCTCTGTGGCTCGTCCAATGCACAACATCTCCGCCATCTCTCATTCACTAGTCATTGAACAAGCCACCAATATTCCATGGATGCTGCATCGTTGCCGCTTGGGCTGGAGTCGCTATATCTGGTCAACTGGTGTCTCCGAGGCCTTCCCCCCTTACTAGAGCATCTGACGAAGCTATCTCTCGGTGGCCACGAGGAGTGTGTAGTCGATCTGCATCAGGTCCTGGCTTTTCTCAGGCAGACGCCCCAGCTTCGTGTTCTTGCATTCAAATACCCCTACGCCGACAGATATCCTCCGTTCAATTTGCAACCGCAGGTACACAAGGTGAAGTTGCCCTTCCTGACCGAACTCCGAGGTGACATGGCGGACGTCCGCTACGCTCGCTGGTTGTTGGCACACCCGCAGCTGCCGAACACTTCTCTGGATCTCCTCCTCCAGTTGCCTTACGGAATCGGTGCTCAGGATGTGCAGGCACTCACCGAAGACTTTGTAAAAGCGCAAGGCGTCGATTGCCTGGTGAAGCTCGAGCTGCATCGGGATGCCTGGAGCAATAGTCGCATGAGCGCGAATGGGCTCTGCATCACCTCAACGGAGTGCCCGATCCGCAAGAGCTCTACCGGACTGGTGGGCATGGTCTACTCCGATCACAACGTGCGGCAGCAGCTCCACTGGCACCCCATCTCAGTGCATCTCAGACTTCGGCCATCGCTCCCTATCTTGGTGGAGGAGACCTGGCCGGAAACCTTTAGGAAGATATGGAACAACTCCATGCTCATCGACATTGGCCCTGGGCTGGCTGGGCTGGCCGCGAGCGTGCTGCACCATTGGCAACTTCTGTTGTACAGCATCACATTCCGGGGTGTGTGCGCCGCGGACGCCCCGGCGGTCGCGGCCTCCATTGTTCGAACCTTGAAGCGGAGCATTCTAAGCACCCGTCTCAACACCATACTTGCCTTCGACGGTTGTGTGGATGAGTTGTCGATGCGACGAAGTCTCGAAGAGCATGGCGTCGACGCCTGGGTAAAGAGGATCTGCTTCACAGACGGCAAAGCCCCCTTTACATTTGGCACTGAAAAACTGGAGGTTTGAGATAAATAAAGCGCATAGAAATACATACACTTGTCACGGTCGAGTTATTGCGGTGACTCGGGAGGATATACCTCCACTTATCCCGTTCGACGAAACAAAGCCAGAAGATGAAGGGTCGTCTTGGGATATAGATAGCAGCGCATGGACGCAGGAGCTTGATTGGTCGACTGTATGAGATCGAAATATATCCAGAAGGGAGCAAAGTGATCGGCATCCAACATTGAAGTCCCTTTCTGCTCAGCGATGCCTCGCAGATTCTGGGATGTGTGAGGGAACAGGAAGAGTGTGCCGTCATGTGACGCCGGTCCTGGACATGTTGCCACGTTCCGCCCAGTGGGCCGAACACGCGCAGCTCGCAATATCCTCGTCCAGGACAATCACGGTACGGCATCGTGAGCGACGGCGGGGTCATGTCGGTGGTGGCCAGGCTCTGCGACGACCTGTGCTCCCAACGGAACGCACAACTGTCTTCCAGCCAGCCAAGCCAACAATTGCAAACAAGACGTCGTATTGGCCAGCGCAAAGCTTGTGATCCCACAGATGTGTGAATAGTAATAGTGGTCATTGCGAGATACATTGTCGATCGATGCTATGCATACAGAAACTTGAGACTGAGTAACGAGTGGTATAGACTGTCCAGAGCAAACACCATGAACACCCCTTCACGAGCGCGTCGCGTTGTTGAAGATGAGCAGGTTCGGCGTGCCCGCCGGCAGGTCGGACAGGGCACCCTTGGTCGAGAGCGAAAGGAGCGCCTTCTTGAGGTCCGCCGGCGTGAGCGAGCCCGGGCCCATGTTCGCCGCAACGTCCGCGCCGAGGAACTTGGGCGACGGGAAGAAGCCCGAGAGCCAGTCCGGAAGGATGCTGTAGGTCGCGGCGTACGCGACGCGCGCACCGGACATGCCGCTGGTCTCCTCGACGGCCGAGACGGCCGGGTCGAAGGTCACGCTCGGGTAGAGCGAGAGGAGGTACGCGAGCATGCCGGCGGTGTGGGGCGAGGCCATCGACGTGCCCGAGATGGTGTTGGTCGCGGTCTTGGAGCCCATCCAGGTGGAGAGGATGTTCAGGCCGGGCGCGAGGACATCGACGCAGGTGCCGTGGTTGGAGAAGTACGCGCGCTCGTCGGCGAGCGTGGACGCGCCGACTGTGACGGCAAGCTCGGCCGCGGCGGGCGAGTAGTTGCACGCGTCCTTGTTGTCGTTGCCGGCGGCGACGGCGAAGTGCATGCCGGAGGTGACGGCGCGGTTGACAGCGTCGTCGAGCGCACGGGACTTGCCACCGCCGAGGGACATGTTCGCGACGGAGCCCTTGTGCTTCGACTTGCCGGAGGCCTTGAACTCGGCCTGGGCCTCGGTCATCTTCGCGGACGCGGACTGCGCGGCCCAGACGACACCGCCGACGACGTCGGACATGGAACCCGAGCCGTTCGAGCCGAGGACCTTGACGGCGATGACGTTGGCGGCCTTGGCGACGCCGTACTTGGCCGACGCGATGGTGCCGGCGCAGTGGGTGCCGTGGCCGTTCGCGTCCTCGTCCGCGTCGTTCTGGGGCATGGTCTTGCCCCACTTGGCACGGCCCTCGAACTCGACGTGGTTGATGTTGATGCCGGTGTCAATGACGTAGACGTCGACACCCTCGCCACCGTGCGCCTCATACTCGTACGTGCGGAAGGTGCCGAAGCCGAGCTTCTTGCGGTGCGAGACACGCGCGAGACCCTGTGGAGGAGGCGCAGTCAGCTACGGAACAGACACGTCACCATGACAAAGCGGCT
>LCTX01008538.1:0-17034 GCA_002233555.1 Limonomyces culmigenus | reverse complement strand
AAGCGCCTGACGCGCCGTTGCGCGTCGGGCTACCTGCGAGCATGCTCGCGCAGGTACGTCCCGCGCCCGTGCAGGCGTTCTAGGGCAAGGAGGCGAAAGGACAGTGCAGCGCGGCGTCGGGCATTATCATTGTAACATGCCTGAGGATGTTTCATGCCTATGTATGACTGAGATGTGACGCAGAAGCGGCCTTGTTCTTAGATGGTGCTACTCTATATAGTGTGTTTGTTCTCTAACTCCACTAAAGCGCGCTGGCGTAGTGGTGAAGCGTCACTCTATAACTAACACAACATGTATAGATCCCCGGTTCAAATCCCGCAGTGACCTCCTACTAATCCACGTATCTACAGCCCATTACAGATGCATGTCCACTCGAACGGGTAGAAAAAGAAATGCACAGTATGATATATATATTGGTGTCTTTTTCCCCACTGCCTTAGCTCTCTGTTACAACGCACTACCACACATTATAGCTATAGGAACAGTTGCGACTCATTGCAACAAGCGAAATCATCACAACTATGTTAGTGTACCATTCTGAGCATTTCAGTTGAGGCGAAACAAGCGAAACATGTCGTAACGGGTCAAAACGTGCTGACAACGTCTTTGCAGCTTTTCCGACATGGGAGATCTCCACAGTTGTCATTCCGGATGTATTCTCACCTCAGATGAGAAACTATCTCTTTGAGACGCGGCAGCTAAGGAGGGCAGTATCTAGTGGGAGGCGAAATAGGCACGAGGAGATGGTGGTGGAACGAATGAAACCGTTTGAAAGGCCAAATAGACGCGCAACCGCATCGTGTGCTTCGTCCTCGACCTGCCGCCATCATGGACGGCCCTGCCCCCGTCGAGGAGGACTTCTCGGCACTGTCGATCGATGACCGGCTCGCACACAAGAACTGGAAGGCGCGCGTGAGCGCGTATGAGCAGCTCTCCAAGAGCTTTTCCCTCAGCGCGTCCGAGTCCGATCCCGCTTTCCGCCCATTTCTCTCCCACCCCGACACGCTCAAGAAGATCGCCACGGACTCCAACGCGGTTGCACAAGAGCGTGCAATAGAATGTCTCGTCGCGTTCGTCAAGTACGCCGGCGAGAACGCGGCGCGTACGCGCGAAGCCGTAGTCCCTGCGCTCGTCGACAAATGCCTTGGCTCGGCGCGGGTTGGCACGAAGAACCAGGCGATCGAGCTTGCGCTGCAATACGTTGAAGTCGAGAACGGAGGTGCTGGCGTCGTAGTGAGTGGTTGCTGGAGTTTAGATGGCTATGGTGACCTGACACTGACAAACACCCTTTAGGCAGATCTCATCCCTGGACTGGGTGCCAAGCAGCCGAAGGCGGTTGCTGGATGTGTTCTTGCATTGAAGGAAGTAGTCCGGTATGCACATCCCACTTCCGTTTCCACCATATACCTTGCGCTGACACAGCTCTAGCCTATTCGGCACCACTGCCGTCCCCCCACAACCCATCCTGAAGATTCTTCCTAAGATCTTCGGTCACACAGACAAGACCGTTCGTGCAGAAGGTACTCTCCTCTGCCAGGCACTGTATCAATATATTGGCCCTGCACTTGACCCCTTCCTCGCGGATCTCAAGCCGGTGCAGGTCAAGGAGCTGAAGGAGTCCTTCGAGGCGTTGGAAACAGACGGAAAGGGACGGGGGACGCTCAAGCCAGAACGCCTTACAAGAGCGCATGCTCGTGAAGTTGAGGCAGCGGGAGACGCTGGCGAAGATGCAGCTGGCGAGGGGGCCCCAGAGGGTGAGTTCGGGCACGTCTATGGAATAGTCATCCTAACGCATATCACAGAGGAGGCACCCATCGACCCTCGTTCGTTCGCAGAGGAAGTGGATGTCCTTCCCAAGTTCCCTTCAGACTACAAAACACTACTGGCGTCATCCAAGTGGAAGGAGCGCAAGGACACCCTTGACGAGATCTTGACAGTACTCAAGGCCTCGCTCCGCATCCAGCCGGTCGGAGAGCTCGGCGACCTTGCGAAGCAGTGGGCGACGATGGTCCACAAGGACGCGAACGTCATGTGTGTCATGGCTGCTGCGAGCTGCATCGAGGCACTCGCTCGCGGGCTGGGGGCCCCGTTTGGGCGCTACCGCGAGGCGGTGACCGCCCCGATGCTAGAGCGACTCAAGGAGCGCAAGGCGAACATCACAGACGCGATCGGGCTCGCGCTCGACGCCACGTTTGCAACCGTAAGTACGCAGTGTACTTTGCCTCTTGGCTCGGCGCATGCTGACTGGTCGGGCAGTCGGCACTTGGGGAGATGCTGCCCGATATCCAGGCCGCGTTCGGAAACAAGAACCCGCAGGTGAAAGAGGGCACCCTCAAGTTCCTCGGACGCTGTCTTGCAACATCGCCCACCCCGATTGCACCAAGCGACGTCAAGCCTCTATCGGAGCAACTCGCAGGACTGATGGAGGACTCGTTCGAGGGCGCACGTAACGAGGCGGCGACGTGCCTTGGCACACTCATGCGCATGGTCGGCGAGCGCCCGCTCGGTGCGGTCATGGAAGGCCTCGCGGATGTGCGCAAGGTCAAAGTCAAGGAGGCGTTCGAGAAGGCAACCGTCAAGGCCAAGGCTGGTGCTGCAGGCCCGCCCAAGGCTGCTCCGAAGGTTGCTCCCCCAGCGAAGGCACCGCCCAAGCCGGCGGCCAAGCCAGCGCCAAAGACAGCTCCGCCACCACCACCCATCGCAGAAGCAGAGAGTCTGGACGCACTCGAAGAGGAGAAGCCGGTACGGAAGCCTCCAGCGAGGTTTGCGGTTCGTTCCATCTCCCTCATACCAGGTTCTCCTCTGATCGTACATCCCAGGCCAAAAAGCCTGCAGCAGCAGCAGCTCCTGCAGCCGCTGCCCCTCCGCCTTCAGCACCCGCACCAATCAAGAAGGCCCCGCCACCCGCGGCCGCAGGAAAGGGCAGCAAGCCACCACCGCCTGTCGCTCCAGGCCAGCTCGACACGTTCAAGTACAAGTACACGCCTGAAGACGCCGAGGGTCTCATAGCGGACCTGATCCCGAGCTCGATCCAGACGGACATGGCTGATTCGAACTGGAAGGCGCGGCTCGCTGCGGCGGAGGAGATGACGACTTGGGTCGAGGGCGCAGTTGAAGAGCTCGAGGCCGAGCTTGTCGTTCGCTTCCTGGGCAAGAAGAAGTGGGTCGAGAGCAATCACCAGGTCAGTTCCCCTATTTCACTCATCGATTTGGTCGTATCAACAGGTGTGGCTCGATAGGTTGCTTCCAAGGTCTACGGAATTTTGGAGATCCTTGCCAAGCAATGTCCGACGTTTGGACGAGCATCGGCGGCATTGTGCATCCCACCTCTCAGCGAGAAGCTTGGTGACATGAAGCTCAAGAAGGCCGCTGGCGACGCACTGGCGAGCTTCGGCGAGCGCACGTCCCTGCAATTCGTACTCGGGCACGGTGAGTGACCCGCAACCAGCGAGATGAAGCACCCATTCATTCTAGCTTAGCGTACGACCCGCTGTCCAAGTTGAAGGCACCAAAGGTTCTCGCTGACGCGATCACATGGGTCGACACGGCCCTGACTGAGTTCGGGATTGCTGGGCTTTCCCTCCGCAGCCTCATCGAGTTCCTGAAAGGGGCCCTGAAGAACTCGAATGCGGCTCCGCGTACCAGCGCAACCAAAGCCATGGTCACAGTAAAACTGTTCGCTGGTGCTAGTGAGTTCTTTCCTCGTTCGTTACGAAGGGCCCAAACCAACGCCACCGATAGGCATCAAGGACTTGTTGGAGGACCTCAACCCACAGCTGATGACCACCATCTTTGCCGAGTTCGATAAAGTCGAGGGAACTGCTCCTCCGGAGCCCACCCGCACCAGCGCCGACTTGGCGCAGATGGAGGCGGCTGCTGGACCGGCGGCAGGGAAGAAGGGCGCTGCCGCTGGTGGGGATGCGCTGGACGACTTGTTCCCGCGTGTCGAGCTAGATGGGCTTTTCAAGGGTACGACCATCCTTGCCGACTCGAAGAGCGACGCGTGGAAGACGAAGAAGGAAGCACTCGAAATGCTTCAGGCCATTCTCGATCAAGGATCGAACAAGCGGCTCAAGCCAACCATGGGTGTGTTTGGCAGCTGAACTATCGCCCCCGTATGACTAAATGAGCGAATGCAGGTGAGATCAGTCAGATCCTTCGGGCTCGGGTGGTGGACACCAACAAGGCGGTCCAGTCACTGGCTCTCGATATTGTGGCTCGGATCGCAACTGGCATGGGTACTCCTTTCGACAAGCACACACGTTTCTTCACCGTCCCGGTCGCAAGTGTCCTGTCGGACCAGAAAGCACCAGCCCGAGCTGCTGCAGTGCAGACACTCACCGCAATGGCCGCAGCGTGCGAGGGACTCGACTCAATGCTCAGTGACCTTGGCAAGGCACTGGAGGCCCAGAACCCCGTGCAACGTGCGACGCTCATGGCCTGGCTGGCAGACTGGCTGAGGGACCACCCCAAGGACGTCAACACAGACCTCCGATCGTGGGCTGCATCCATCATGGGATGCCTCGACGACCGTAGTGGGGATGTGCGCAAGGGCGCGCAGGCTGTGCTGCCCTTCTTAGTTGCGGGCGCTGGCTATGACTACATGATGAAGCAGACCGATTCACTCAAGCCTGCATCGAAGAAGTCAGCCGTGCCTATGATCCAGGCCGCTCATGCGGCAGCTCCCGCAGCAGCAGCCCCTGCAAAGGCAAAGGCTCCTGCACCCAAGGCGGCGCCGGCACCAGCCGCTACCTCGCCTCCACGAGTAGTTGCAAGCCCTCCGCCAGAGGAAGAAGAGGCACCGCCTGCAGCCGCCCTAGCCCGCAAGAAATTGATACCGATCAAGCGTGCCCCGGGAGCTGCTCCCCCTCCGATGGCAGAAGAGGCGCCCCGCACCCTCTTGGCCAAGCCCGCAGCTAACGGTGTGAAGCGAGTTGCGTCCGCTGCTCCCCGCATGCCCCCGCCAGAGTCGCCGACCGTCGTCTCCGGTCTCATATTCACAACGGCCAGCCCGGATCCGAAGCGTGCGAGGTTGGCGAAGGACTCGCACAGATGGATCAACGAGGGCGGTACGACCAGGAAGGACCTGTCCGAGCTACTCCAGCACCAGATGGAGCCTCACGCGACGAAGGAACTCGTCGGTCTCCTCTTCAGCCACGACCACAACGCAGTGAACGACCATGTGGCTGGCATGAGCATGATGATCGATCTGTTCACAAACGCGGACGGCGACGACGTTCGGGCTGTGTGTGTGGCGAATGCCGACCTGCCTCTCAAGTATGCGTCCATGAAGGGCCACGAGCCCCAGCCGAACCTCGCCACAAAGTGCTTGGAGATCGTGGAAGCCGTCGTGTCGTTGATGCGCAGCATGGAGCATCAGCTCAGCGAGCCGGAAGGCATGGCTTTCATCCCGACTCTGGTTTACAAGGCACGCATACATCTCCTATCGACGAATCATCGAGCTGACGTTGCCCACAGCTCGGCGATGCTCGTGAACCGTCCCGAGTTCGTGTGCAAGCGATCATGCAAACACTGCCAAATGTGTACGCGTACAACCGGCTCTTCAGCATACTGCTCGAATACGGATTGAAATCCAAGGTCGCCAAGGCAAGACAGGGTGCTCTCGATGAGATGGCCAGCCTCATCAAGCGTTATGGCATGAATGCATGTGAACCGGCGAGGGCGATGCCGGTGATTGCTTCTATGATCTCGGACAAGGACCCCTCTGTCCGAAAGTCAGCTCTAAGTGTACTCAGGTGAGCCCAACAGGCAGCTACATCTCATTGACTCGAGCTCACATCATTTTAGTGAGGCGTACGTCTTGGTGGGAGAGTCAATCTGGAGCATCGTTGGAAACTTGTCTGCGAAGGACAAGACTCAACTCGAGGAGCGTCTCCGTCGCGTCGCTGGACCGAGTGCATCAGAGCGTGCCACAAGTCCAGCCTCGCCTGCTCCAGTGACCAGGATCGCCTCCGAGATTGGCCGACCAGGATCGCCTTCCATACGCCGGCCGGCATCGCCATCCATTCGTGGTCGGATCGGGGGCATTGCTCGGCCAGCAGGGGGTATCCCTCGGCCGGGTGGTCTTCCGGGTCCATCCCAACTCGCTCGACCTTCGTCGCCGGCCAAAGCCAAACCTGCTTCTGCCCTTCCTATCAACGCAGTCCGCTCTTCGTCTCCTGTCCGCTCGATCAGACCGGGTGGTTTACCTGCACCTTCCGGCCTCAGTCGCCTTCCCGGAGCAGGTGCTGCACCTTCGTCACGCCTCGCTGCTCCTCGCTCTCGTGCTGTTAGCGGCCTTGCACAGCCAACCTCACATGCCGCTGCCACGAATGGTTATGATCATCGAAACGCAGAGCCACTCTTGCCCGTGCCCAGCGCGGTGGATGAGGAGCCGCCAACCGAGGATATCACTGTTGTGATCTCAAGTATCCTCAGCAGCGACCCTGCACGAAGCGTCGATGCCCTCAAGAGGATACAAAACGTTCTCGCAGAAGGTCCTGACGCCGGTCCTTCCTCACCTGCGTATCGCGACTTGGCCGAGCACACGGAGGGTCTAGTGGAGACCATCACATTACAAATCAGCCATGTGTTCGACCACGGGCAGGACATCGTCAACCCTGAAAACTTCCGGCTGGCGAAGCACCTCATCCAGACCCTCAACGCATTCTGCGACCACGTCTTCCTCGCGGAATCATTGACGGTCGAGGTCATGACGTCTTTGCTGCATGAGCTGACCCTGCGCTTGCTGGAGACGGACGATAGCCCGAACGGCCAAGTGAAGGATCTGTCACGGTTCATCAACATGATCATCTTGCGTATATTCTCCACAGCCCGACGTATGTCTGTCTTCCGGTGAGTCGTCCGGTTCTTTGGTGTAACCTTGTCTGACTGCTCGCTTCCCAGCTCCTTGTTCGCTCTCCTCCTCACTCTCGTGAAGCCATTCCCTTCACGAGGGACGCCGCCCGAGGCAAAGGAGGCCAAGATCGCAGAGCTCGTCCTCAAGTGCATCTGGAAGTTGGCGCGAAACATGCCCCAGGATCTTGAGAAGCGATCGCTTGATCCTGTGGAGCTATTCCCGGCTATCGAACACTTCTTACAGTCCATCCCACCCAACGAATGGAGAGCACGGGCGACCAACAAAGTCCCTTGCGGTGACATGCCATTGCGGACCATCAAGGTGATCATCCAACACGTCGTCGGTACGTTGCTTTGCTCGGTTCTCTATATCACAAATACTCACCCTTTAGCGTAGCTCACTACGGCGATGAGGTGTACGACATGTTATCCTCCTCCTTCGAGGACCCGTCTGCGACCATCGTATATCCATACGTGTACCGTATCCTCAACTCGAGCACTCGGGTGGGTGCGGACGGAGGCACTGCTGGCTCGTCGAATGGGAATCGCGAAGACGTACGGGACTCTCCCGCGCTCGACAGCCGACCCATATCACCTCCTCGCACCGAGTCTTCGGCGTCCTTCAATCGTCGCTCAGGCACCTCGAGCTCGGCCAATGGTCATGGGGGCCCCGACTCTGCCCCACCCACGAGCGAGCCGGACCCTGACGAACAGCTCACCATGATCATCAACCACATTTCAAGCGAGAAGACGGGTGCGATGCACAAGGAGGGTATCACCGAGCTCCACCAGTTCCTCAAGGCGTACCCGCACAAAAAGGCACGCGTCGACAAGTTGCTCGAAAGCACAGGTACCGCTTTTAGGAAGTACATCACGCGTGCTCTTGCCACTCGTGCAGCGGAGGATCAAGAGCGGGATGCCGCAGTGTCTCACACTCTGTCCAGTTCGTATCTCCTATTGTGATCAGCCTTTTCAACGTACTTACAATCCCCGCGCAGAGCTCGAAGGTGCAGGGGCATCACCACAACCACATCTAGACGTACACGTGCCCGCTTCTCCGAGCCCGTCAAGAACCTCTCTGGATGTTCCCATCTCGCCTCGTTCTCCAACAAGGGGATCGTTGGGAGAGCATCCCGCGGACGATCGCCTTTCTCGCTTGCACAGCATCTTCCAGTATCGGGCGAACGTTCAGGCTACGGATCGAACGACTCCCATTTGAACTGTGACTCTGAACCCTTCCTCTTCCCACTTACTTCCGTATAGTCGTAGTATGCTTTCCCGACTCGCTTTGGTATTTCACTGCATAGACTTCTCTTCATGTCCCACGTGATCGCGTTGTCGACAAGTCTATCGCTTTCGGTTTCACCAGGAAACACAAGCCTCTGGGTCTGAGCTACGGCGGTCAGATATTGTTGTGGGGAAAGATGAGGCTGGCAGTGAGCTTTTGGTAAGCTTGGGGAGCCGAGGCGCAACTGCACGCCACACCCCATGACGTTCGCAGTCGGCAGGCTGCCAGAATTCAGCTGCTGGTTGCCTTCTCTCCACGACATTGCAGCGGACCTGCTCTCGCTTTCTCTCTAGCCGCCCGCTATGGCCGATCTCAAAAGATCGAATAGCAAGTCTTCGAAGGATGGGGACGATACGTTCCCCATGGTCTCGGACTTTACCTACGAGTGCGCGCTGCTGTTCTGGAAGACGGTCTGCAATATCTTCTTCCGGGAAATGCGGCCGCGGGGGGCGTACAACATTCCCAGAGACGGCCCCGTCATCCTGGTCGCTGCACCTCATTCGAACCAGGTCCGTCCCATTGCCCTCCTCACGCATCTCGGACAAGAACTAAACAAACGACGAACATTCAGTTCCTTGATCCACTGTTGGTGGCGAACCTCGTATACAAGGAGACAAAGAGAAGGACCCGCTTTCTTGCTGCCGCCGCCAGTATGAAGCGCAGGGCTGTGGGTTTCTTCATTCGTCTCATGTCCAGTAGTGCGTACATTCTGATTGATCTATCGAATACGCGTGTTGAACCTCCGTCCCGGCAGTCCCTGTCTCCCGCGCTGCGGACGACGCAGTACCAGGCAAGGGCCTTGTGTATCTGGATGACAGTGACCCCTGCATCGTGCGCGGGGACGGCACGGCGTTCAAGGCCGAGTTCAGCCCGAAGATGCAAATCATGATGTCCAAGAGCATGGGCTCTCTCGCTGCCGAGGTCATCGAGGTCATCTCGGACACCGAGCTCAGGATCAAGAAGGAGATCGGAGGCGAGAGCGGGAAGGGCACCGCGAAGTTTCGGGAGAAAGTGGAGGAGGCACGCAAGGAGGGCAAGAAGGGAATCTCGTACCGCAAGCTCCCGTTCGTGGACCAGCAGATCATGTTCCGATACGTGTACTCGTGCCTCAAGGAGGGCGGCTGCATCGGCATCTTCCCTGAAGGTGCAGTCTTGTTCTGTCACGACATGCTTCGACTGATAGCGTTCACCCAGGTGGCAGTCACGACCGCACGGATCTACTTCCCCTCAAAGCCGGCGTCTCACTCATGGCTCTCGGTGCGATGGCCTCCGACCCCGACTGTAAGGTTAAGATCGTCCCCGTCGGGCTCTCGTACTTCCATGCCCACAAGTTCCGGTCACGAGCTGTGGTCGAGTTTGGCAGTGCAATGGACGTGCCCCCCGAACTCGTCGCCATGTTCAAGGAGGGTGGGGACCAGAAGCGGATCGCAACCCAGAAGCTGCTCGACACCATCTACGACGCGTTGAAGACAGTCACCCTCCGCGCACCCGACTACGAGACACTGATGGTCGTGCAAGCGGCCCGCCGGCTCTACAATACGCCTGGCCAGCACCTCTCCCTGGGTCAGGTCGTAGAGCTGAACAAGCGCTTCCTCGAGGGCTACATGCACTTCAAGGAGGAGCCCCGGATCCAGGCCCTGCGCGAGAAGGTGCTCAAGTACAACCGGCTCATCCGTGACCTCGGTCTCCGGGACCACCAGGTGCCCCGAGCACAACGCGCCAGCTGGAAGCTGTTCGGCCTGCTCCTGTACCGGTTCATGCTTCTCGTCCTGTGGACGGTCTTTGCGCTCCCCGGCGTCGTCATCAACGCTCCGATCTTCATCACCGCCAAAATCATGTCGCGGAAAAAAGCAAAAGGTTCACTTGGAGTCTACTCCTCTTCTGCACCTACGTTCACTAACACTTGTTGCAGAGGCTTTGGCGGCCTCCAATGTCAAGATCGCTGCCCGGGACGTCGTGGCCACGTGGAAGGTTCTCATCTCACTCGCACTCGCCCCGATCACTTATGGCATCTACACTATAATCGCCATGGTCATCGCGCGGAAGGTTGGAGCCAGCTTGACATGGCAAATCTTGACTCCCATCGCCCTCCTCTCGGGTCTTCCTTTCGTCGGCTTTGCTGCGTTGAAGTTCGGCGAGGCTGGGATGGACGTGTTGAAGTAGGTTTGACAGCTCTAGGTGATTTGAAGATTGCCTCATCTCGCCCCTCAGATCCCTCCGACCTCTCATTGTTGCCTTGATTCCAGGTCAACAGCAGCTGCTCAACAAGGTCAAGAAGATGCGTGTGGATCTTCAGAACGAGCTCGCGGACATCATCAACGAGTTTGGGCCTCAGTACTACGAAGACTTTGAGGACGTAAGACTCGTCGTTCTCTTCTTGGAATTTGGCTGAGCGCAAGGTGCAGTGGCGTATCCTGGTACCTGCGTCCAAGACACGCCCATCTGCGCAAAGTCCTCCGGACTTGCGTATGCGTCGGAGCGACTCGATCGAGAACGACGGCCGTGGTTTGCTCAACCACCCTATGGTTCGCTCTCTCCTTCACGTTTTGCCTGATCTGTGCTAACCTTGTACAGACCTGGATCGACGAGCGTCTCTTCGGCTGGAGCAAGTCGTCGAAAAGGGGCACGTCCGCATGGGCTGCGCAACCTCGCAGCAGCGACGGCAGCCAACTGCCGACGCCCGAGACGTCGGACGACGAGGACGGCGGGGACTACGACAATGTGCTCGGCTATCTCTCGGACGGGGCCCTCTCCCCGACGACACGCTCGCGCGCCGGCTCGTACGCGGATCTGCAGAAGCTCCGGCTCTCGCGCAAGACATCGGCGCAGCACCTCGACATCCCTCAGTTCGTCCCGCCGCCCGGGGGCAGCACGACCTCGCCGCCGACCACGTCCCCTACAGGTAGCCTGCGCGGCCGGCACAGCCGGGGGAACACGCTGGTCGACGACATCCCCGTCGAGCGGATCAGCAAGTGCGACAAGCAGCAGCCGTTCGAGGCGGTGACGGCGGACTTGAACAAGGAGACTGGGAAGTGAACACTTGGCTTGGCGTCCCATAACTTATGATGTACGAAGCTCCCCCCTCTGTAGCGGCGCATAAATAATAGCAACGATGTTCAACATCATGGGATACACAACCTGCCCTAACTAAGATCGAGTCGCCTCGTCGGTCCAGGTTCTGCTGCCTCCTTCAGCGGCTTCCACCCTTTGCCCTTGGGTCCCGCAGGCGACGAGTCGCCGTGAGTCGAGTTCGGCGTGCGAGTATGCTCTATAGGGAGTCGTGGTGGCGCGACCTCCTGGTTGGCTGGAACTAGCTGGGAGATGGGTACAGTGTAGAGCTTGGCGCGAGTTGATGGTAGTGTCGGAGGTGAAATCTGTGGCACACCAACTTTAGCACCCCTTCTCCACAGGATTGAACCCCTCATGTCTCACGTTGGTCATGATCTGGAGGTGTGCTTGCTTGGCAAGGTCATGAACGTTGTAGTATTCAAGCATTATGGCGACGACCTCTGCGACGCTCTGTAGGTCGGACTCCGATAGCTCCCAGAACTCGATCACTATTCTTGACGCATCCGGCGACGCTGCTTTGTGAGTGGGTGGTGTCGGCAGCGAAGAGGAGGGGGAATTCAGGGAGAGACGTGCATCGAGTGGTTGAGAGTGCAGTCCATCTACGATGTACTGAGCAAGCACATAGCATCCTGCTGCAATGATCTTGGCTGAGAAGAGGATGCAGAGTGGTGTGCGGTATCTGAGAGTCCATGTATCAGCACTTAGGCGTCCAGATCAGCATTTAGGCCCTCACGAGTCGTGAGCCAGAGCCCAGGCATTTTCGTGGACCGCAGGCTCAGCGTGTTTCTCAGCTATGGCAGCGATTTCGGCATGGGGACTGGCAGTGACGAAGTCAAAGCAGAGAGCTTCAAGAAGCGCTTCTTCTGCGTGCAGCAGGTTGCTCATTGTCTTCTCCACCTCCTGTGAGATGGCGTGAGAAGTTGAGATACAGATGGACACACAGAAGACGGACCGAGCTTTCCTGGCCCGGATCGTGATTTCGATTGACTTTCATGTACGACATCCATGCAACATCACGAAGACGCCGACCACACTCTTCAGTCTTGGTAGCCAAGAAAATGCAGGCACCTGCGACGTCCTGGCCCACGAGTGAGATCGTATGAACAAGCGCCACTGATACACGAGGCGTACCTGGCGATGATACTCCTGGAGAGAAAAGCGCATGTAGAACCGATGTAGCCAAGTTGCTGCAGTAAACATGGCCGCCGAGGGCCTTGTATGGTGGTTGTAGTCAGTCGCTCGAGGCCGCGGACGCCGTCACGACTGACAGTTGCAGGGTAACGCCCAAGCGAAAGAGGAGCTCGACGGCCCGAGAACGATCATAGAGCTCCTTGTCACCAGTCACGAAGCCGCTCTCCACGCTTGGTGTCTTGTCCAGCGCAGATGCAGGGAAGAGCCATTGCGAATCACCCATGCCGATGGTCGGGGTCGGAGACGAGGGTCCGGGTGGCGCACTGGGCTTCGCCGTCTGCAGAACGCCCTTCTCCCTTCTCCCACTTCCTTTCTCCTGAATGCCATGCCGTATTTCTCGGATCTCTGCGGCGTCAGCCTTTACGGCATGACGCGGGGGTTGTTGCTTGAACCATGAGGCTTACAGAACCTGCGAGCCCTTGGTGTTGATCCGAGCAATCTACTCAGGCCGCAAAAGGGAGAGCAAGAGACATGAAAGGCAGCAAAACTTCGTGAATGTATGCGATCTACAGAAGACTCTCTAGGTACGTAACATGCGATTAGAAGATGATAGCGGGTGGACAACAGCGAGGACGAATCAGGGGCATGACGAGGTATCTCTATAGTTCATTTCTTGAGGGCGTTCGGGTC
This sequence comes from Limonomyces culmigenus, assembly GCA_002233555.1. Taxonomy (NCBI): domain Eukaryota; kingdom Fungi; phylum Basidiomycota; class Agaricomycetes; order Corticiales; family Corticiaceae; genus Limonomyces; species Limonomyces culmigenus. The sequence continues at coordinate 3,998 of LCTX01008538.1, read as the reverse complement.
GTTAACGTGCGAGGCCTGCAGACTTGCAGTTGTCGCAAAAGTCGTCATTCAAGGGAACTGCGAACACGCAAGTCAGTGAAAAACTCTTCGCAAAGCAAAGTACGCACAGTACGACTGTGGTGCCTGATGCCTGCATGAGGACTGTCAGCGAGCGCAAGGCAATGCCGTCATGGAAGCGTATACCATTGAAAGCACGTCTGCTGGCATGATGGCGGGCCGTTGCAATCTGACGGATGCTGGTCGCTGAACTTGCACCGTCGGCTGTGACACATGATCTAGTTGATAGGCGATCAGGCGAGGCGCGCACGCGTTCGGTGCGAGGTGAAGCTTGCCTCTTGCTGGGGCTAGCGAAAAACAAAGAAAGCGAGCGTCAGGGTCGGCGAGCCTCTAGCGCGGGCAGCAATGGCAGTATGCCGTACCCGCTGAATCTCGTGACCACAGCGCTTGTAGCTATCTTTGACTCTGGAGATGCCGAGGCCGGTGGTAAGTGGCGCATCCTGAGGGAAGGCGGGATGCGTTGATGGCTTGCCTCCGATAGTGACACATAGGGGGCTCGACAGGTATTGAAGGCTCGCGAGTACCGCAGATAGCAGCAAGGGGGGAGACGCGACGGGATGCGGCGCGGGAGAGGTATATTGGAGCTGGCAAAGGGCTCAGGCTGCCAGGGAGATTTATACCCGCGAGCGGGGGTTTTCAAAGACCGGACGCTCTGCCGGTCGATAATACGGTGATGCCATCGGAAGAGAAGTTAGAATCCAGCACGGCTCGGTTCCGCGGTATCAGTAAAAGTAAGGAGCGGGACGACGTGATGGCGTGTCGCAGCCTTGCTCGCCAGACCCCTCAGAAGCATATGCGTAAACTTTGCCCAGGATCCGGACACGACGGCAGTGGACCGGATGGCCGAGCACTCATTGTACTCGCGACAGATGGGTCATCTCAGCTAGACGTACCACTCGGCGGGGACGCACACTGTTCCCTTCATCCTCGTGGCTTGCGTTCCGAGGCGTGCCTTCCGGCCGAAGCGCGTCATCCGCTAGGCTTCGCAGACTTCTGCGCCTGGCACATGTAGATCAATCTCAACTGATGCCGAAATCGCAAAGTTAGTGGGCAGATATTCCGCAAACTATGCACTGCGGGTGTCGCGACTTCACGAGCTGGACTATCGAGTGACGACGCTTACGACGTTTACGACATTGATGAGATACCGAGCTATTACCGAATAAAAAAAAACATGATCCGGTCGGTCATGAAGGAGCGCAGAAGCTCTCGTGTTAAAGTCGTGGGAGATAAGGAGAACCCGATTCGCATCGGGCGAAGAGCGACATGAGAGCAGTGGCTTCCCTCGGCGTTTTTGAGTGTAGAGCGTGTCATCAGACAAGCAAAAGGCTATTCGATTCCGCCTCTATCAACCCGCGAACATGCCGACCAGGTACTGGGAGACCCCTGATGATCGAACAAAGTACTACGTCAGTGATTGCCTTTGCGTGCGAGAGTGGATAGAGGCACCTTCAGGTGTGAGGATCCCGACGTCTGAGAATACGAGGGAAATGAGATATGGCCTGGCGTGCTCGTGACGTGAGAAGTCGGGTCGGAGTTCACGAGAACGGTGCGGACCTGGTGTATTCAACCTCAGGGTTGAGGGCAATCTGCTCTGCCGTCATCGTTCGTGATGATCCATAGTTCAGCCGCGATAGTCTACGCTCGGCCACCGGCGTGGGAGGAGGCACGTTCGACGTGGTGAACACCGATGGGCGTGCCGTAATCGAAGCCATGGGCTTGTTCATGGGCCGCGAGAAAGAGAGGATGTCGGGCCGGTGTGTCGGAAGGTCATCTTGGGAGAGCGGGAACAATCGATGGAACTTGTAGCTGTCGCGTGGGTAAGTCCGTGTAGGGTGGAGGGATGCGATAGAGGTTTGGCACCGACCTCTCTGCGAGCGCGTAGAGCGGCTTGTTCGCAGCTTTGGCGATGATGGCCATCTGGTTGCTGCCGATGCCGTGGATCAACCCTCCGCTCTCCACGACCGCCTCAGACCCGATGAGAACAAAGTCGGCACGGTCCATTGCGTACGCCATGGCAGTGTCGAGAACCACAGTGCATGGCACACCCGCTGCAGTGAGCATCTCATGCGTCTTCAAGCTGTCATGTAGTGCGCATCAGCAGTTGAGATAAAGCCAGAAAGATAGAAACACATACCCGAGGCCGTGCGGACGAGATTCGGTGACGTAGACGGAGATTCGTTTCTACACTCGGCTTATGAGCTCATAGCTGCGCAAACGTGGCACGCATGTCAACTTGCCGTCTTGTGCGCGTTGAGCAGAGTCTGGATCACGACTCTCGAATATGAATGAGTCAAGATCTGAATGGCACGTGAGTTGGACTGGTTACGCCTAACGAGAGATGCCGGCTGATACCACTGCGTCATCCTTGATGAAGGAGAGTGCAAGATTTGCGATCTTCTCCCGATACGTCAACGCCTCGGCGGCATAGGTGTGGCCTTGGTTCACAAGCTCCTTCTTCAGCTCGGCGAAATCCTAAGATGAGATCTGTCAGATAGAGGGCGACGGTGATGCTTCGGCGCGGTAAACGTACCTCGGACTCGTGCGGGAAGAGTGTGACGAATGCGATAAAGAGCTCGCAGCCCGCTGTGAGGCTGATGGGGTTGGCCGAGCGCGTCTTGAGCTGCTCTGCGCCGTCTTCGAGCGCCTGAACCAGCTCGAACATAGTCCCGGCTGAGCAGAAGAATGCGAGATCAGAGACGGTCTTGGAGGGATTCCGTGCGACTCACGTACCGGCGGACGCCTCGACGAGCTCCGTCAGCGCCAGGATCGCGGCCACCGGCGTTGCTATCTGCCGGGACGTCGTACGTCGGGCTCATGTGTGCTAGAGACGGGTGCGCACTTGCTCCGATCGCTGGTGGCGCACGAACGCGGCATGGACATCGAACTCGCTGGGCGTAGGGAGCATGCTGGCCTCCTCTTCAGATCCATCAGGGCTTTCTTCGGGGATGTTTCCCATCGGAGAGTCGAGAGTAGCCAAGCCGAGCGCCATGGTGAGGTCGAGGTCGAGGTGAAAAGACAAGAGCTGCTGCTCGCCACATCTCGCTTGACTCCTGCCTCCACCTCCGATGGTCGCCCTCCTATTCTCGCTGCAGTCTCTCTTCACATGCTGGGACGTCCTATCGCTTCTCCTCGGGCTTGGCTACCATTGGCACCTCCCATTCTCTCTATGAGTTCGTGTTGAGAGTGGCGCTCGCGGATCTCGCTCTCATGTCCAAAAGCCAGAACCGTGGCTGTCTGGCTGATCATTCCTTCCCCGTTGCCCACCACTCTCGTTGTGCTCGCCGTTCCTGCTGTCGATGCAGCATAAGAAAATCATCTTGAGCTCTTTGCGTCGCACCCGCTGCCGTCCACGGCGATCATCGCACCCCTCCCCGCCCGCTCAGATCAACCGCCGGCGCTCAATCTCTGGCTACCGAGCAAAACCAACTCGGGCTCGCGCCGGTCACCTCCCGGACGAGAGACTCCGCGGGAAAGGCTAATTTGGTCTCCCGAATAGGCATGGGTCGTACGATTTGCCTGGTTTCAAATTCAAGGTTTGTGAGGATCGTGTCGTCATTCGACGATGCCCGCAGCCAAGTTCGGAACCTTCTGCGGCGGTCGGCTTGAGGCGTCACGACGATCTACGCTCAGCGATCATGCGACTGATCTGCGGTTGTGCATGTATGGTTCAAGCCAGCATTTGATTGCGCGTTGTGCCTGGTCTTGCATCACCGGAACCGTGGTGGCGATGTTCGACAATGTGTGCCGACGGACCTGACTTGTGGTTGTGTGATTTGTGGCTGGCTGGCGGAACCGCCTGCAATCGTTGAGTTTCGCTACACAATAATTCAATGAACGGCTTGGGTTGCGGCTGGCCCGCGTTTGCGGCTCATGCCCGGCTGTACTAGTACTGGCACTTTACCCCATCTTGTCCTCGGTAGAGTTGTTGAGCCTGTCGC
>LCTX01008537.1:0-24248 GCA_002233555.1 Limonomyces culmigenus | reverse complement strand
GTCCGATGAGCGAGAACTACATGGAGCCGATAGGAACTCCACACATGCGCCCGAAACGGCCAGACGACGCTGCCGACCCACGATTGTTCCCGCAGACGGGATCAAATCCATCGTTCGCGCACCCGCTCCAGCCGGGCCATGCGCAGCAAGGCTCGTACAATGGCGGGAGGTACACGGGTACGCCAGAGGTATAATCAAAGAGGGCTTGCGACTCTTGTTTGTAGGTAGGGTGTATTCGTGTACCTTCCTTTCTAATACACCATGATTCAGTGAAGTTGCAGTGATAACGGCAGGCGCCTCTGGGACATGCGCACTGCCTTCCTCCATGCCATGGTCCGCGTCGACTCTGTTCTGCTCGTCCTCTCTGCCGCAGTCCTGCGTGTATGACCGGAGGAGAACGTCAGCTAGATTGGTCATCCACTCAGTGCTGAACCCACCACTCGGTTCCCTCATTGATATTACAGAGACTTTGCTGTGGACACGTCATCATGTTTAGTCACCTCCGGACCACCTCCGATAGGAGTAGCGCTGGTGAGTCCATCAATAGACAGGAGTATATGAGGAGGCTGGCCACGGCGACGAGCAGCACCAACTCCTCACGGCATCCCTCACAATACCAACTACCTCCATCCATCATGGTCCTCAAGCTCTACGGCCACATTTTCTCCAACTGCACGAAGCGGGTCCTCGCGGTTCTCGAGGAGACTCAAGTCCCGTACGAGCTCGTCACCGTCGACATGATGACCGGCGGGCACAAGCGTCCGGACTACCTCGCCAAGCAGCCGTTTGGGCAGGTCCCATACTTGGTGAGCCAGAGTTGATGTCGAAATTCGCACACTGTCCTGACGGGCGGAACACAGGACGACGACGGCTTCCTCATCTTCGAGTCCCGCGCCATCGCACGCTATATCGCGGCCAAGGCTGGCTCGCCGCTCTTTCCGACGAGTGACGCGAAGAAGGTCGCCCTCTTCGAGCAGGCGGCGTCGATCGAGGTTTCGAACTTCGACGCCTCCGCGGCCGGAATTGTCTTCGAGCGGGTCGCAAAAGCCCGGCGTGGCTTCCCAGCAGACGAGACCCGCGTCGCCGAGCTTACGACGACGCTTGAAGGCAAGCTCGCCGGGTACGAGGCGATCCTAGGAAAGCAGCGGTACCTCGCGGGCGACGAACTGACGCTGGCGGACCTGTTTCACCTGCCGTACGGGGCCCATCTTGGGCCGCAGAAGATCAACTTCCTCGAGGACGAGGGCAAGTTCCCGAATGTGACTCGGTGAGCACGCTGTCCGACTGTCTGTATGGGAGTGACTGATAGGTCTTTCGCAGCTGGTGGAAGGAGATTTCTTCTCTGTCGTCATGGCAAAAGGTTACGAGCATGAAGCCGTGACCGTGAGAATCTGCCTATCTGAATGTGTTAGTTGACTTGTCATATCCTGCCTTTCTTTGAAACGGAGTAATCCTCTCCCTTGGGTCCATCCGCAACATGTGTACTGAACCGAGCAAATCCTGAACGACGAGCACGGAAAGGTCAAAGAATCATGTCATTCAAAGCGTGAGATTGTACTCGTACTCGGAGCTCGCGCTCTGTGCCATCCACAGCACGAACGCAGAGAGCATGAGAAGGGCATTCTGCGAGACGTTCGCATAGCCGTAGTAGCGGTACTGCTCGCTGTACCCCGCCATAACATACTTGAGAATGAGGATGCACTGCACGGTCATTAGTTCTCTCTCGTGCTAGCATCGAAAGAGGAAACAGGAACGTACGATGCTGCCCGCGAGCCCACCGGCCATCATAGCGAAGCCAATGAACAAGAAGAGCCGCGCGCGCCAAACAGCACGCGAGTCACCAAGCCCTTCCTCTCCCTTGACACGGTCCTTGTCGATGAGGTTCACGATGAGCAGGCCGAAGAGCGAGAAGAGGCCCGGCACCCAGTCCACGAACGCGACATGCACCGGCGGGGTGCCGTTGCCGTAGGGGTTGCGCGCGTGCGCAGAGAGGATGGCCGCATCGAGGAATGCCCAGTTTGCGAGCGCGAACTGTCAATACGTTAGAGTCGAGGTCGAGTACGAGGAAGGAGGAGAGGACGCACGAGCGCGCCGGCGGCGTAGATGCCCACGCTCCGCGTGTGCTTGCCGAGCCGGACTTCCGGGAAAGGGTTCACGCATACCCGTCGCGGGTCGTAGTTGGCGCGCATCGACATGGCGGGCTGGCTCGGGAGAGACGAGGGTGGTGGTGATGTGATGAGCGCAGCAGGCAAGGTGAGGTGCAGCACCGCCACCGTGCCTCTCTTCCTCGTCTTTCTTCCACAGGCTTTTTGCAGAGACACCACGTACTTTGCTAAGGCTTGGGACTCGCAGGCGGTCCGCTTTCTGTGTCTCACACTTTGGAACGCTGCCACAAGAGTTCACCTGCCCTTCTGACCGCCCGCGTAGTGTTCGTGCTACCGAGCGTTCTCTACTCGCGGAAAGATCACAACTACATACCCTGAGCGCACTGCAATACTTGCCTGATATTATTGTTCCGATCTTTTGCGCCCAAATCAACCAGGTCCTCCCATCAAGTAGACAACGCAAGAAGCGGCAACACCACCGCTGGCCGCAGCAGAATTAAACGAGAGCTTCGAATTGGCGCTGCTTGATGGCTGTATAAAGCACACGCGCGAAGGACTGGCAACGTGATGGCTCCTGCTCTCTGCCCACCAGCACGCTCCTCATGAAGCTCGGCTTGATCATCTTCGTTGCTGCGGCAGCGTGGAGGGCGGCCGCCAGCACTCCAGTGGGGACATCGAACGCAACGTGCTCGGCCAGTTATGATTGGGTGCGTGCATGATAGATGGAAAACATAGCTGCGACTCACGAATGGCATGACAGGCAAAGAACACAGACGGGTACTCCCCGTGTACAATAGCTGCGCAGGTCACGGCACTGAACTACGGCTTCGACTTTGTTCTCTCCAAGCTCACGCCGCCCAATATGTACATGAACGACAACGGAGACATACAAGAGTGGTCTTGCACCGTGCCGTACTATACACTACTGGCGGCATGTGCCGATTGTCAAGGAGCGCAATGGGTAAACTGGACGTCTTGGATACACTACTGCACCGATACGAGCCGTGTTTATTCTGGAGTAGAGCTTCTTCCGGCTGTCGTACTTCCACCGTGGACTGCCCTGGACATCGATGTGAGACGTTCAGAGATTCATCCTCTCCAATATGCTGACCTTTTGGGACAGAAAACAAGCGGCACGTACAGCCCTGGTGCAGCCAAGGCGGTCGCCCTCTCCGGACAGGGCCTATCGTCGATCATCTCTGGTAACACGGGAACCGACGGTAGTAGTACAAAGACCTCAACAGCAAGTGGCCTGTCTCATAGCTTGGAGAGCCTCACGCAGTCTGGCTCCGGCTCTATATCCGTCTCTACCGCACCACCCACACATACCACGCAGCTAACGACCACGCCAACGCTGTCGTCGATGGTCAGCCCTACCTCGCAACCGCAAATGACACACAACAAAACGGCACTATCAAAGGGTGCCGTTGCCGGGATTGTGCTGGGTACATTGGCGTGGCTCACTGCCTTCGTTATGGGGATTTACCTCACTGTCTATCGACGTCGTCGGCGCGCTGCATCTCTCAAGCCATCGCCAACCTCTGAGATGGTGGCTTCGACCGAACCTGTGAATCCGAGCTTCATGCCCATCGTCACAGGACATCCTGTATCTTCTGGCAAGCGAGCTCAGGAAACAGCTGCTCCCATCCCTACCTCACTCCAAGACACGCTCGTTGCAAGCTCCGATCCGCCGTTGCCCAGCTCGAGAGCATCAACCCACACAGACTTCGAGGAACGCTTCCAGGTGCGCCTGATGCAGTTCCTCCAGACGCATATGGACCCGCCCGACGAGGAAAGCAATGGATTGCCCAGGTACCCAGGTCCTAGCGTCGAGTAGTAGGGCCTGGTATAGACCGTTTGTAGCGAGCGCACGGGAAAGCCCATCAAGTTTGGCTTAGAGTACATGCGCATCTACCTAATAAAGTCCATGCATAAAGCCAACGAGGATGGCGACAGGTCCACGGACTTAAAAGAGTTGGTCGAATCGACTGAGGATGATGCCTTCATGAACGTCTTGCCAAACCAACTAGACGCCTTGCATCTTGNGGGCAGTCGTACGNCGATCTCGTTCATGCATGGATCAACCTAACAGNTANNCTGCAAGCAGATCCATCGGGTCGGAGTACGGCCTCACTCGGGTCTGGCTGCGCGCAAAAATCTCGAGGGCACCTTGAGGCAACCCTAACCACAGAAAGAAGAGAGATGGAAAGCTAATTAGAGTAATCATAGTGTATGTGCATCATCAAACTCGGAAATTATCGTCTCGGGAACCACTCTATGGCCCCAATACTTCTTCACAGCCCATGCCGCCTGTTTTCCGTCCAGCCCCTTCCTATATGCATCCATGAATCGATGCGAACGGGTTGAGAACCTAAAGACTGTTAGATACCATTTGATAAAATCGACTTTGTGACTCACCTTTTGATGCTGAGAAGAGGTACAGAGTCGAGAGCTTCAATAACATTTTGCTCAAGCTCATCCTCATTGGATGATGCCGGGAGTTGACGATACAGGTGCTTCGCGTAACCCCACACCTGCTCGATGAAGTTCAATTCACAATGGAACTTAGGGAGGAATACCACGCAATAGCCGCGCACTGCGCAGTGCTCTTGAAGGCGTGAGGGCTGATCAGCAAAGTCTGGCTGCGTGAACATGATCCGTCGACAACAGCAGTTGGTCTGACCGGGAGGGCACTTGAAGCCTTTGCACTGGGCAAGCAGCTTCGACGGGTTTGGGAGGTTCGCGCCGCGTTTACGACGCTCGTCAATCAGGATCTTCATGCCCTTGAAGTGGCCAGCCATCGGACCACGGCTGAAGTAGAGTGACTGCGGTGAGCCATCGGCAAAGCGAGCATTGCGCATACACATTGTGATGGTCTTGCCATCTGCATCCTTTGCCAAACAGTAAAACTTATCTGAAGGCTTGAGAGGCATCTTGCGTGCCGAGAGTTCGTCGGGTGCGCGAGCCGTGTGCGTGGTAGCATTGTCGTAGATGAGTACGTGGTCCTCGTCAGGATAGTCCCGGTCAAGGATGTCCATCGCGTTCGTGGCCTGAGTCATGACATCGTCAATGGTGTAGTAGCCGTTGCGGTTCTTGCCGGGTTTGAAGAGCTCGCGTGCAGAGGAAAGGCTGCAACAAGTTCAGATAACAACAAAACAGAAGGACAAGCACAGACCCATCTTGTCCGCGCAAGAACCCATAATCAGCAGAGACAAACTCGGCCACCATCAGCGACGCGCCCTCTCCCTTCGCGTATGGTTTTGCAGTCTCGGTTTTGTGCACCCATTGCAACTTCCTCCGATCGTGCGCGTAGAAGACTGACTCGTCGTGCCACCAGAGCACCACCTGTTGGAGAGGCAGGGTCACCTGGTCTGCCAAAGCTGTTGCGTGAACGAGGTTGCCATTGTGGTCCCACTTGCGCACGCGGAGGTCAAGCTTCAGCAGCTCAGGGAGAAAGTATGTGTTCCTGTACACAACCACGTCCTCCCGTTCATGCCCGTCGACGTACTGACCCGTGGGTGTCTTCTTCCAGCGATACTCGTGCCGCTTGAGCCATCGCTCGGCAGTCACCACATGGATTGGTTTCTTCAGCGATAGGCGAAGCATCATGTCCGGCAAAGATAAGAACCTAACAATGTCATCGGCGGCAAAGTACGGGCCAAGAGAGTTGATGTGCGTGAAAATCTCTTGCTCAATATCTTCATCGTCGAGGACTGACGAGTGGAACTGGCCGTAATGGTGAATCGGGAGAGCCTTACTGTCCGCCACCATCTCCCGAGCCCACTGGCGAAGCCGACGAGCTAGCCACGGTCCCTTCCCATCCATAGCTGCGGCCACCTCGGAGCTTTCGGTCCAGCGTGTGTAGCCCGACTGACGGTAAATGTACAGGAAGGCCTGCAGAAGCCGAAGCCGTGCGTGGAAGACATGATCGCTGACGTTCACGTTCTTGTAGCCATACTTTCCGCGACGATGGGGATGCACGATGCGCTGTATCCTCTCCAGCACCCCGTCGATCTCGGCGGCGCTTGGCGGAACGATGGCGGCCTGCTTGCGGAGCTCGTGGAGGAGGGTGTGGGTCTGAGAAAGGGCAGCGTGCCGTGCGGGCAACGGCGGCGTCAGGGTCTCCGGTACGCCTTGACGTGCATCCTCTGAGTTTGCGTTGGGCTGCCTAATCTGACTCGCAGCTTCACAGGACAGGGGAGCTTGAGCTTGAGCACGAAGATTGCTGGATGCTTGTTCATTCACTCCGATGTCTTCGCCATCCTCGGCGAGCCACCTCATCCACTCCCCACTCCAGAGATCCTGGGCTACGACGTGCACGTCGTCGGCGGTCCAATTTTTGACAAACTTGAGGAGTTCATCGACTTCCGAGTTTGCCATGTTCTCCACCATGCAACAAGCCATGTCGGCATTGTCCTGATCATCCTCGGTCATGTCTATAATCTGAGGAGGGGGGACAGGCTCAGTGGGAGGTGGCATGCTCGGAGTTGCATCTGAGATTGCAATGTGAGTGAGAGTTTGTGAGATCTGAGGACTACGCACCGGTCTTGCGCTTCTGCTTAACACTGAAGTATTTGAGCAGGGGCCTTGACGTACTGTACACCCGCTGAACGTGCTCGTCGCATTCATGCGCCTTCTGCAGGTGGAGCTGCTGCGTTCTCTTGGAAGGCTGCTCAGCTCCCTTACGGTAATACTGGCCTCGCGGCCGCAGCTTCTCCTGGGTTCGATGGAACATCGTCGTGAGTTTCTCCTTGCTCTTCCGGAGCCATCCACTCAGACTTGACTTGTTCTCAGGAAGGTCGAGCTCAACAGACATCTCAGACACGCTCCCGAGGTCCACTGAGTCTTCTGAAGCGAAGGAGATGACCTCAACGGCGCTGCTATCATCAACCAGCACCTTGTCATCCTCTGGAACAGCTCCTCGAGGCTATTCCTTGGGTTAATCTATGGAGTTCTGTGTGAGGATTCTGACCCTACCTTCTTTATAGCACGCTGCCCAAGATTTGCAGCTTGGTGCCTTCGTTTTGGAGGCATGGGAAGAGGTACAGGCTGCGGTTGAACTGCGTGGCGTAACCAGGTGGTAGTACTTCCATATATGGAAATGATACACCTGTTGTAGTGCGCAAAAATTCTTGGGCATCTTTGACATCATCATACCTGAGGGACATTCTGGTTCCTACAGTCTGTCTTAAATGTCTCTAGCTCACGTTTCCCATGCTCAGCAGTGCGAAAAGGGTGTTGTACATAGTGTTCTATAAAGTTGCGCTCCCCGGACCGGAGTTTTACTCCGACCCGATGGATCTGCTTGCAGCCTATCTTAACAGGTAACCGGGTGTTGATATGCGGAGAGTACTCCCAGAGGGCCATACTAGTGCAGACGTCTCTGCCGCTAGAGCAGCAGATTCAGAGCGGAAGATGCAAGTTGACGAACGCCCTGTCGAGTTCCTCGATCATCTCTTGTATGACGTGCGTATGGGCCGGCATCAGTAAGGCGAGAGCTACCGCCAGCACCTATCGCATCGGTTAACCCATGCAAAAGAGCTCGCGTGTGCAATACCTCTTACGTTGTTCGAGTGTCTCAACACTTCGAGACTGTCAAAACCTTCTCGCCTGCCAGATTTGTCTGTGCTGAACTGGGGCTCTCTTGTTAGTCACACCCGGCTTTGAGTAATCTAGAACGCACTGTGGTAACCATGTCTTGCAGGGTGATGGAGAACGACGCAAGCGAGCGAAGTATCTGCGCTTCCTCCTCGATGGTTGGCCCCCCAAAGCTGTCGAGGTCAACCGCAACTTGACTTGTAATGGCGTTCGCATCCCCAGTGATCGTCTGAGATGGGGATCAGTTGGTACCGCGCGAGCCTCAGTGAGTGGAAGTGTACTGACCTGGGAAAGCCTGGATATTGCACGGTTGATGTCAACGAAATTGCTGGCGCCCAAGATATAAGCATGCGTGAATATGGGAGTAGGAGTAGGAGTCAGCCTTGCGCACCGTGACATCCATGGTGTTTCTTGCATCGGAAAGAAGCTTCGAGACGTCGTTTCCGATGTCCTGCAAGTACGCATTCACGCCAGCAAGTGTACTAAGCAAGAGCAGTGGGAGACGAGAAAGCAGTTTCATCGTAGCAGGCGGAGAGCGAGGACTATTGCGATAAATGCCGACCATAAGTGCAGCTTATGTACGGCGGGCGGCGTCAAGGACGCCCAGGATGATAGGCAGCTGTCGTGTGGCACGTAAACGGTATATCAAGCATGCTCCGAATGAATGGCGAGGGAGATAAAGCCGGGGAGGACGTGGGTACCGGAAATTGCTTGCGAGAGGATCAATAGTGGGGGGAATGATGAGCGCTGAGCGCCGCTGAACGCTGGATGCGAGAGTGCACGCCACCGCTGCGAGCAAGCCGAGCGCATGTCTCGTAAAGTCGTCAGTAGCTGGGGTTACTCTAAGAAGGCAAAGTTGTCGCATGATATATATAGCCCATACATGTGTACCCAGTATATCTGTATCATTTGCAGCCTGCCACAGAGTCGTAAACGTGGTGAGAGGGAAACAGCAATGCTGGTCATGTGATCGTGCATGTCGCGAACAAGCGCCCAGAGTCATGAATCTCAGCCAGCACACCAACGCACGACCTATTCAAGGCCATTGTCATACCCTTCTCTTGCCCATCTAGAGCTCTGTAATCCGTGGTTTCTACCTTAGTAATTGATTATACTACTCTCGCCTGTGGGGAGAAGACCGAAAGGGTCAGCACGAAAGTTTATCGATCCGACAAGCTCGAGTCATCTCCATCGTGGCTCTCCTTCGAAATTTCCGGCCGTGGCTCTTCACACGGGCTTACACTTCTACCATCACCTCTCAGACGCGTCTTATGGCCTCCTCTTCACGCGAGTTCGCGCCTTTTCCCACTGTGCCAGGCACGGACGCGTCCCGCTGCGTGTTGGACCTCTTCCGGACCGCGATCGCGCAGAGGTTGACCAACGCCTTCCCGACAATCACGCTCGAGCAAGCCTACCAGGGCATCGACTACGGAAAGAAGGGCGAGGACTTTACCGTTGCACTCCCGCGGTTCCGGCTCCCGGGTAAGGTCGATGCGCTCGCGAAGCAGCTCCTCGATAGCGTGCGTTCCCTTGCCTCCTAGCAGCCGTCGAGACACTCAACCGATCAGTTCACACCAGACGAATATGTCGAGAGCGCAAAGGCCGACAAGTCCTTCCTCCACTTCAAGTGCTCTACCCCTACCCTGAACCGGCTCGTCCTCGACCAAGTTCATGCCCTCACACACGAGCCACCATCTGGCAAGCCTGAGTACGGCACGAACACGATCGGGCAGGGCAAGAAGCTGCTCCTTGAGTACTCTTCACCGAATATCGCCAAAAGCTTCCATGTTGGCCACCTTCGCTCCACCATTATCGGCGCTTTCCTCGCGAACCTATACAAGGCCTGCGGTTGGGAGGTCACTTCTATCAACTATCTTGGCGATTGGGGTACTCAGGCACGTCTTCTGACTCTTGCTCATCTGTACCAGTCTTACCTTGCCCATAGTTTGGTCTCATCTCTGTTGGATTTGAGAAGTATGGCAGCCAAGAGGCGCTCGAGAAGGACGCCATCAAGCACCTCTTCGATATCTACGTGAAGATCAACAAGGACGCGGAGACCGACCCGAACATCAAGGTCGCCGCGGCCGCATGGTTCAAGCGGATGGAGGACGGCGACGAAACCGCACTGGCGAACTGGCGGGTCTGGCGTGAACTCTCCATTCGCAAGTACGCAGAGGAGTATGCTCGTCTCAACGTACACTTTGACGTCTACACGGGCGAGAGCGAGGTCGGTCGTGAGTGGCAAGACAAGGCACTCGCACAGCTCGAGGAGATGGGCCTCGTCTCGGATGTCGACGGCGCCAAACTGATCGACCTGGAGAAGTACAAGCTCCAGAAGGCCGTCGTTCGGAAGAAGGGTGCGCACTATGCCAGCATCGGCTGAGTCTGTGTCTGATACTTTCTCAGACGGTACATCCATCTACCTCACGCGTGACATTGGGGGTGCGGTCGAGCGGTACGAGAAGTACAAGTTCGACAAGATGATCTACGTCATCTCGTCGCAACAGGACCTTCACGTGGCGCAGTTCTTCAAAGTCCTGAAGCTGATGAACTTCGAGTGGGCGGACCGGCTAGAGCACATCAGCTACGGCCTGGTCAAGGGCATGAGCACTCGCAAGGGTACCGTTGTCTTCCTCGACCAGATCATTCGTGAGGCGGCGAGCGTCATGCATGACCAGATGCGGAGGAACGAGGCCAAGTATGCGGCGATCGAGGATCCTGAGCACGTCAGCCAGGAGGTCGGCATCACGGGTATCAAGATCCAGGACATGGCCGCAAAACGGTGAGTTACACTTGCTGCTCAGCTCGGATACCACCATGCTCACGCATCTCAGGATCAACGACTACACCTTCAGCTGGGATCGCGTTCTGTCCTTCGAGGGTGACACTGGCCCGTACCTCCAGTACGCGCACGTTCGTCTTGCATCAATCGAGCGCAAGAACCCCGAGCTGCTGCCGCTCCCGCCTCGCAGTGAGATCGACGTGACCCTCCTGTCCGAGCCGCAGGCCCGCGACCTCGTCTTCCTCCTCGGGTCATACCCCGACGTGATAATGGCCACGTACAAGTCGCGGGAACCCAGTGGGATCGTCACGTACGCCATGCGCCTCAGCCACGCTATTGCCAGCGCATGGGAGGTGGTCGTTGTCAAGGGCGAGAAGGACCAGGCGAAGGCTCGTGCCCGGCTTTGGCTGTACATTTCCGCTCGGGACGTCCTCGGTGCATCTCTCAGGCTGCTGAGCATCACGCCGCTCGAGCGCATGTGAGGTTGTGGTTTCGTACAGTAGCATAGAATTCAGTCGATTGCAGTAAAAGTGACATCATCCTGATCCTCAAGTTCTGAGCCCGACACGGCCCGAGGTCGCCCTCGGCTCTCTTGATACCACGACCACGACCTCCCCCCACTGCTCTCTTTCTTAACGAATATCTCCGCCATGCTTCGTCCTACATTTGCTCACACTCACGCTCTGACCCGTGGACTGCGCACCACAGCTGTGAGGTGAGGCGACGTGTATGACGCTTGGCGGTCGTGGAGAGATTGTTGACCCGTTCTCACAGGAGCTCTGGATCGTAAGCTTGTCCGACCTCTGTATAAGTCACTCATTGAACTGATGATCCGCATTTGCAAAGCACTATGCACGGCAACGACCCCGCCGTACGTTTTGTCTAGTCGAGATTCGTCCTCTAGACTCGACTGACCTCGTACTCTCAGACTCTTGAGAAGGAGAAGAACAAGAACTTGAAGGGCGAGACCGACGAGCACAGCCATCCCATTGACCACGCGCCCGGATGGAACCAGCACTTGGCGAGCAAGCCTGAGGCTGAAGTTAAGGTACGTCGTACTGTTACTTTGCGCACACCTCAATGATAACACAACCATGTAGGCGGACAAGGTCGATGCCAGCCCCGAGGAGCTGCAGAAGGAGACGGCAGCGAAGGCAAACAAGTGAGTGTAGAAACCTGCGATCAATGTATGGACTACACCCATGATATAATGCATCTTCCACATCTTCCTCTGTCTTCTCTTGTTCATAACGGCTTCACTCTGCGACAGAGACATGTCTTCGCGGTGCTCGGACTATTTCGCAACTGTCCGACACGAACGGCAACCGAAGTGATCGCACACGCCCACAGCATAAAAGTCTCCTAACCCAGTCAGATCATACCTGCTCACCGACCTGACGAGCCACACTCTCCAAATCCCCGTGCTCCCATCCACATCCGGCATGCCTGCTATCTCTCCCATCGGCGCACCTCTCGTTCTGGTCAGCGGTGCGAATGGATACATCGCCATGCACGTCATCCAGCAGCTCCTCGAGCGCGGGTATCGCGTCCGTGGCGCAGTCCGCGCAGAGTCCAAGGCGGCGCACATCCGCGATACGTTCGCGGTCCATGCTGAGAGGCTTGAGATCGTGGTTGTCGAGGACATCATTCTGGACGGAGCGTTTACGGAGGCACTCGTGGGTGTTGACGCTGTGGTTCATCTCGCGGCGCACGTCGGTTTCGTAGATGATCCCCAGGGTAAGTGATGAAGGGACACCGGATGTGTTTCGCTTGGCTGAATGCACAAACCTACAGAAATCATCCCTCCGGCCGTCAATGGTACAATCGGAATCATGAAGAGTGCCCTCTCCAACAAGTAAGCATGTTCTCCCCGTCATATTGTGCCGCCGGTGTCTCACGAAGAACAGCACCACAGTCAAGCGTTTCGTGTACACGAGCTCGACTGGAACCATTGTGGACCCCGGAAGTCCGCCTCGAGTGTACACTGAGAAGGACTGGAACAACCTTGCCGTCAGAGTCACAGAAGAGAAAGGCCGGGAAGCACCTGGCTTGCTCAAATACATGGCCAGCAAGGTGCTCGCTGAGAAGGGTACGCAGTCATGAGCTTTATCCACTTCTCGTCACCAAACAGCTCTCCACAGCCGCTTGGTCTCTATATGAGGAGACGAAGAATACAAGTGGGTGGGATTTTGTGTCCTTGTGCCCTCCATACGTCTACGGGGTGAGTGATCTTCCTGATGTGGATGTATTTTATACTGAACTCCTACCTTGTCAGCCGTTCCTGCACGAGCATACGGGAGATGTATCCAACTTGACCGCGTCCTTGGGCATCTGGTACAAGAGTGTCATTGATCCAGGTTTGGTCAGAATGATCACCCGTCGTCATACATCTATGCTGCTAACACTGTTCACAGGATGACAAGACCCTCCTGATTGGCGGAGGGACCGGGTGGATCGACGTCCGCGACGTAGCGCTCTCCATCGTGCTTGCACTCGAGACGCCTGAAGCCGGCGGCGAGCGCATCATGGTCAGCGCAGGCCAGTTGGTCTGGCAGGACATGCGTAAACTTTCATCCATCTACTCTCACCGCATGTCTCTCATGGCGCCCATCAGTGGACGCCGCGAACGTGTGCTCGTCGCCGTATACCGGAAAGCTCAAGGTTGGAACGCCCGGCGCCGGACTCTCGCGACCTGGCGCCGTCCCTGATAACACCTTCGACACTTCGAAGGCAAAGCGTGTACTGAATCAGGGCCTCGGTACGGCACATCCATGGTGCTCGGTCAAGGAGTGCGTGGGAAACATGCTCTCCCAGTTCGGGGAGCGTGGGTGGGGTCTGTAACGTTCGCCAGGACTCGTAGTAGTCCCCGACATTCTTGACCCTGTCTCTCATAAATAAATTTGGATCTACTTTGTCATGACGCCAGGCGAAGGCGTTTGGCAGATCTTCTATATGCTTGAGTGGCCTCCCCGTACACGCCATGCAGACTTGCCCAGCTGCGATAGACTCGTCGGTTGACCAAGTTCAATAAAAAGAGCGCTTTCAATAGCTGTATGTACAGTAGCCCACAGTAGTCAACAAAATGTCCATCCGAAGCCGTCGGTCCACGCCTCTACTTGCTGCCCTGTGTCCTGTACAGGATGAGGCCGCCGAGGGCGATGCCGTACCCGAGGACCTGCAAGTTCGTGATGGGCGTGCCGAAGATGAGGACAGAGCCGGAGATGAGGAGGATGTCCTTGAACACGCCGGCGAGGGTGAGGACGAGGCCGCTGCCCGCGCTGACGAGGAAGACGGCGGCGACGTTGAGGGCGAACGCGAGACACGCGTTGCTGACGAGGACGGCGAGGGAGATCTCGCCAGCCCAGACGGCGTAGAACGGCGCGAGGCCCTCGGTGAACGGGATGACGGCCAGGTTGATGAGCGCGCAGACGGGCGCGTAGTAGTGCAGGGACACGAGCGGGTCCATCTTGAGGCCGTGGAGGAGGAGCTCGATCATGATCAGCCGGGACGCCTCGAACGCGACGGCGAGGGCCTGGTAGATGAAGCCGACGAGGTTGAATTGGAGCTCGCCGCTTGACGCGAGGGCGACGCCGGCGGAGATCATGAGGACGATGCCGCCGAGCCGGCGGTTCGGCTCCTTGATCCGCGCGGCCCACGAGAGCAGGAGGATGGAGACGGGGACGAAGGCCTTGAGCATCTGGATGTACGCGACCGAGAGGTAGAGATACGCCGTGTTGCTCAGGATCAGCGACGCGGAGAAGAGGACGCCGATGGGGAGGATCGAGCGCATGAACATGTCCTTGGACATCGGGATGTCCTTGGCGCCGTCGACCAGCCGCGTCGTCCGCTGCAGCACGCGGGTGCCGATCGCCTGGGACATGCGGCGTCAGCGCTGCGCAGCGAAGCGGCATGCCGCAGCACTCACCGCGAACGTCAGGTGGAAGGTGACGAGGAAGACGGGGTACTTGAACGCCAGGGTGTTGTACACGTAGTTGTTGTAGATGATCACGCCCGAGCTAATGGCGATCCAGATGGGGATAATCGTCGCCGCGGAGAGCTGGAACTTGCCGGCGGCCTTGGTCGCTGTTGCGGGTGTGGGTAAGCTCGGCATGTCGACTGACTTCATGTGGGCATGTCCGTTCGTTTGTGTGATCTTCTCGGTAGCTGTAGACATAGCTGGTAGGTGGGGCGGGTAAGTGCTGGAACTAGCGAGCGCGATATCAGCCGAGCGCCCCGGTTGTTCGCGAAAGAGAGTTCTTACCTGGCACTACTACAGTGCTGGGGAGGAGGAATAGTGTGGGCTGGTACGAGGACAAGTGGGGAGGTGGTGGTGGAAGGGAAAGGACCGGAAGTAAGACCTTATTACAGGCCGAGGGAGAGACGGACGACAGCTGGTTGAGGGCAAACAAGCGCGCGCGGTGATGACAGTGCCGCCGGTCTCCCTTTGCCGCCGTCCCGCCACGATCCCGGCCGCCCGCCCTGCATGGCCAGCCTTCAGGGCTACGTAGATCGTCTGTATTGTTAGTGTTGTTGGCTACATGAACAACTTATAAACTACTATAGGTCGTGTCTACCTCCTCATGCAGGATGGCCGGTCCATCGTCGTACGTGGCCAGCCAGCCAAGCGCGCTCGACCCACTAATTTATTGCGCAGGGCGTCCTGTCCGGCTTTGACCAAAAGTCCAACGTTGTGCTCTCCAACTCGACCGAGCGCATCTACAGCCCGGACGAGGGTGTAGAAGAGGTCGAGCTCGGCCTGTACCTCGTCAAGGGCGACATGATGTACCGCGTTTGACCAGGTCTCGTTGCAGGAAGCAGCTCATTGGCCTCTTGCAGAGTCCTCATTGGCGAGCTCGACGAAGCGCTCGAGCAGGAGACGGACCTCTCGACCATCCGCGCCGAGCAGATGCCCCCGATCCGGCACGCGTGAATCTGGCGCCTGCAGCTGGCCACTTTTTGCTTCCGGAACGAGCACGGCCTCGGCTCTGGATCTGCACCAGAGGCTCCGGAGAGGGAAGACTACACGCCGAGAAAAGTGCGATCCACCGCCGTCCATGTACATATCTCCTAATCTTGCATGTCCTCTCCTCCAGTGCCTCCGTGAGCCTTGCCTGCACGGCCGACCTCGATGGGAGGGACGAGACAGCGAGCCTCCGCAAAGCGTGCCCTCCCTTATCGTCGGCGTCGTCCCTGGACGTCATCTCCCTTGCGAGAGAGTTCATGTCGTTGCCCCATCCACGCAGTCCCGCGAGCGCCTCCATCAAGCTGCACATCTCGAAATATGCAGGGGACGAAGTACTTTCAAGCGCGAGAGCCTTGACATCATGCTAGGAGAGCGATTTCTTGAGAATCTAAACTTCGCAGCAATGTGGCGTGCACACGAGGGCAGCCTATGTCTTCCTGAGCCTTGCCTGTACGGCCAACATCAATCGGAGGGACGAGACTGGGAGCCTCCGCAAATCGCACCCTCCGTTATCGTCGGCCTCGCCCCTCCCAAACTTCGCAGCACGTGGGATGTGGCGTGCCCACGAGGGCAGTTAGCTCTTTGTCCTCCTCCTTGCTTCAGGCGCAGCCCCTTCCGAAATGACGAATCCGGAGCGCTTCTCCAACCCTTTGTGTCCCTCGCCGCGGCCGTTCATTGTGCTCCGCCACATGTCTTCCGCTCAAATAAGCCGTGCGCCTCTACCCCCACCCATCCACACACCCGCACCCTTCCCCCGATCGCAGGCCGATCTCTTCACTTCTTCGCACCATGACTTCCCCCGCTCCGCCCACCGTCCTCGCCTCCTCCCCTTCGCCCGCCGTCCTCGTGCTCGCGCCCGTGTCCTTGCCCACCGCCGGGAGCAAGCCGCCCGCGATCGTGCACTTCCACCTCCCGCCGCCGCCGGCCGGCAGCCCGTCCGCGCCGCACCGCCCCTTACACCGCGCCACCAAATCGGTCCACTGGGTGTCGACTCCCAGCCGGCCTGCTTCGCCCTTTCCCTCCAAGCCTGTCGGCAGCAGGCCCGCTTCGCCTTTTCCTTCCAGGCCTGCCACGGTGTCGAGCGGCAGCAGGCCCGCTTCACCCTTTCTCCCCAGGCCTGCCACGGCTAGGCCTGGGTCGCCTTTCGTCACACCTTTTCTACACAAGCCCGCCTCGGTGTCGAGCGGCAGTAGGCCCGCCTCGCCTTTTCTATCCAGGCCTACTACGGATAGGCCTAGGTCGCCTTCTGTCATGTCTTTTCTCTCCACGGCCGCCACGGTGTCGAGCGGCAGCAGGCCCGCTTCGCCGTTTCCATCCAAACCTGCCACAGCCGAGCCTGCGTCGTCTTCATCCACGCCCTTTCCGGCCGAGCCCGCCACGGTGTCGAACAGCAGTGTACCCGTCTCGCCCTTTTCGCCCAGGCTTTCCATGGTCGAACTCGCTGCACCCTCCCTGCCCCCGCCCGCAGCCCCAACGGAGGACGCTGCCGCGGAGCCATTCGGCTGGCAATCGACGCTCGAGCTCGTCCGCGGCACGCACCGACTCGCCGCGCTCGCCGAGGAGCCCTCGCACCGGCGCTCGCTCTTCGCGGGCGGCGCGCTCTCCCGGAGCGTCTCCATCTCGTCGTCGCTGTGCGGCACGCAGGGCTTCGACTCAGACACGGAGCCCGACTCCGACCTGGACGCGTACGCGGACACAGATGCGCCGGTCGCGTTCGTGGACTGCTTCAAGCGCGCGGACGCGGACGCGCTCTCGGACATCTCGAACCTCGGGCACCTGCAGCAGCTCGCGCCACCCGCCGCGAAGTCGTGCGTGCAGGAGGCGGCGTCCGCGGCGCTCGAGCACGGCCTCCTCTTCGTTCCGCCCCATGTGAGTCATCATTTGAACTACTGATACGGGATATGACGAGGATTCTGACGCGGTCAGAAGCATGTAGGCCCCGTGGTGCCGCGCAGGATGAGCGTGGTGTCGGCCAAGCGCGCCTCCTCAAGGGAGAGCCGCGCCCCGTCAAAGGAGAACCGCGCGCCGGCGCAGAGCGAGCACGCGAAGCGGTCGCTCCTGCGGCTCCAGACCCTCCGCTTCCCGCGGAAGGCACCCGCGCCGCCGGTCGAGCCCGCCGTCATATCCTCTCCGCTCCCGGTCGACACAGTGCCTTTGGTCCACGGACCGCACTCCGTCGACGGCCCGCGTCGTCAGCATACGCACCGGCGTGCAGTCAGCGATGTCGGCACACGCCCGGTCGCCATCTATGGATGCGAAGCTCTCGAGCTGCCGCCGAAGGCTGCCACTATGGCTTGGAGTGCCCGCAAGACGATGATTGATGCCTAAAAATTACCTTCTCCATGCCCGACCTTCACTTTCCATGCTATAATTGCTGTCTGTATCATGTAGTCCTTTCCCTTCCATCCAAAGCAAATAATGCAACATGACAATTACACTCGAGAACCATACAATAATGACATGTGTTGAAGACAAGAGTTCAATGCTTCTTGATCCAGATGACGAACCAGCACAACAGCCGGTACACCACGATGATGGAAATCATGATGCCAACCCACTCGCCCTGGCGGTTCGTGGGGTACCCATACGCAGAGAGGACAGATGTGCCGGGTATGCGGCACTGCAGCTCGCCCGTTGGGTACATGCACTGGCAGCCGGCGGCACAGGCGTACGAGCGGTCCTTGAACTCGTTGACCATCATCCCCTGGAAGACGTACGCCTGGTAGTCGATGTAGTGGAACACGTATTTGTAGAACGCGTTTAGGGCTGGCAGCTGGATCAGGAACCCGCCTACACACATCCACAGGCCGTTCGCGAAGGCGATGAGGGCGAGCGCGACGACGAACACAGGGAAGAGGGAGGAGAGGAGAACGACGAGCGCCTCAGCCGCGACGAGGTCGGCAAACAGCCAGCCGATCCAGATGAGGAAGGCAGATCCGCTGTTCCGGAAGTTGGACAGCCAGTACGCGATTGTCGAGAAGATGACAGAGATCCCGACTGGAAGGAGAGGTTCGGTAAGCGGAAGTAATCTTTGATCTTGAAGTGAGCCGCTCACATAAATAAGGTAGGCCGATGAGGAAGTTCGCAAGGTTGAACTGAGCCGCTCCGTAGAGACCATTGGCACGGTCCTTCCTGAAGACGGCAAAGTCCTCCAGGTAGGCGGGGACATAGGCAACCGCCATAAAGCTCATGAATGCCGAGCCGAAGAACTGCGATGCGAAGGATAGATGAGCTAGGGGCCGAAAGATTGATGACAAAGAAACTGACTAGGGCATTGACGTAAGGTTGGATGTATTGCTGCTCTTCCTTCAGACGGACCCAGACAGTTCCCATCATCATGGCAAGACCTAGCCAGTGGATGATGTCAGATGAGTACATTATTAAGCACCGAGAGTACAATGCACTCACCAAGATACATCGCCAAGCGGACACCGTAAACGAAGACATCCCGGTAGCTCTTGATGAATGCCCGATGAAGAAGTACGTGTAAGAGGAACCTGGACTTCTGGCCTCCCGCCTGCTCCAACGACTGGAATCCACGCGGAGGGTACGCCTTGTCATGCATCCCGTCAGAGTGCGCTCCATTCTCTATCCGCCAACGGAGCTCTCGCCTCTCAGAAGAACTTGCCCAGCTGCGATGAATCCTATAAATCCTGTCGGCTGAGTCGTCCGCTTGAAGTGAAGCGCGACAAAAGTCGGTGTTGACGAGCTCGAGGAGATACTCTGCCGGGTTGACGTGGGTGGGGATCGGACAGCCAATCTTGCCAAAGTACGAGTCCACCTCTTGCACCGCGCCGAAGTAGCAGACCTTACCTCCACCGAGGAGGCAAAGGGTGTCGAACAGGTTGAATGTTGAAGAGGAGGGTTGATGGATAGAGCAGATGATGATGAGCTTGAACCGCTTCGCGACCTCACGGATGAAGCGCATGGTCTCGTAAGCCGCGACCGAATCTAACCCCGAACTTGGTTCATCTAGGAACAACAACCTTGGAGCTGTGACGAGCTGGCTGGCCACACTGATGCGCCGCTTCTGTCCTCCACTCAGTCCCTTGCGCACGGGCGTGCCGATGAGAACATCTGCGGCGCCAGTCATGCCGAACGCGGCAAGGAGATTGTCAACCAGCCTTTTACGTGCTTCAGGAGAGGATATGCTGGAGTGCACGACGTCAGCCTCTAGACAACAGTTGAGATCGTTAACATGAGCTGTACCGTTTGGGTGCCATCCTGGCCGCAAAGTCAACCGTCTCCCTTGCGGTCAGGGATCCAACCAAGGCGTCGTCCTGCTCGACGTAAGAGCTGATCGTCCTGAGCGTGCTGCTCGAGCAAGCAGTAGAATTGACGAGCATCTCGCCCTCGGTCGTGGCACCCTTACCCACAACACGTCGAGCGAGGAGGTTGAGGAGAGTCGTCTTGCCGCTCCCTAAGGTAGCCGGTGAGGATATGTGAGAAATAGAGGAGGTGGAGGTGTACCTGAAGGACCCATGAGAGCAATCATCTCGCCTGTGTCGAGTATTTAGCATGAATCCGGAGGCGGCGAGGTAGAAACGGAAGACGCACCAGCATGAGCCAATCCTTCAACATCGCTGAGTATGGCCTTCTCTTGTTTACTCTTACGGTCCTTGACACGTACACTGCACCCACTCCACGAGAATGTCGAGACAGTCTCATTGCGGAGGTGCTCGGTGTCGTGGTTCTCCACGTCAGTCAGCGTGTAGCTAGACATCGGAAGATTATGGGTGCTGGGGAGGTGGCTAGGTTGTGTAGCGCTCATGACTGGTTATATACGGCTCGAAGCTCGACAGAGGGACCCCGCTCTCTACCGGTCCGCGGTTATAGTGGTGGGGCACAGCAACGAGGGAGGCCTGCGATCCGCAATGAGCGATGACTTTATGATGAACGCCTCAAAATTCCGAACCTACGCTGCGCGCGGATGTCCGTGTCAACTGAAGCCGAGCAACGGTACGGCATCACCGCCACGAATGAAACGTTGATATGCCAGCAGTGCAGCCAGTCCCGAGGAACGTCGATAGTCGGATATTGAAGCGAACACTGAGCTTCATCATGACTGTCAGGCGTGTATTAGATGATGTTGACTGCCTACGCGCTTAGGACAGACGTGCGATGACGGGGATCGACGGGAGTCCGTGAAATAGAGTTCTTGATCTCAGTTTGGGTTGTGATGTCGGATGTATTGAGGTAACCGTGCTTGGCATTACTACTGCAGTACTCGGAGTGTTCAACTCCGAGTCAAGTCCCACTCAAGAGGACATGCGCGTGAAGAGAGATCATCCAGTTTAGTTGAACATGGGCAAGGAGCAAGCATAGGCGCCGCACTCAAGTGGAAGGCCGCCGATCATCACGTGAGCGAGGTCTCTCTTCCTTCCCTCCGCATCCACAGGTCCTAGCAGCCATATTGGCAACTGTTTTGATGCAGAAAGCTTGTCGGTGACTTTGGATTTTGACATCGGCATCGAGGTCGCGCAGCGAGCGCGCGCCAATGTGACACGCAGAGGCGCCCCGTTCCCTACTTGTGCGCAGCCTCAATGTGGCCAAAACACCCAACGCGGCAGCAGCTGCACACAATCGATTGACAGCAATCTTAAAATGACTTATGAGCTGCGGGCACGGTCTTCTGGAGCTGGCAGCACGCATATATAGTTCAGGATGAGCTATCGCCGGCCACCTTCTTCCTTCCTCGTCGCATCGTCCTCGCTTGCTACACTTGCCTTTTTCCGCGCTGAGTCGGAATGGAAAAACAACAATCTTCACTAGCATATGTTGAGAAGTTAGATGAATGCACCAGGCGCAAACTGCCGGATAACGCGCAGACAAACTTTGCTGGTGTCCATCGCGTCATATATTCCGCACCTTCAAAATTTTCGATTCGCCTACCTGGAAAGAACATCGTTTCGAATCAGCTGGAGAGTCTTCTTCGCCTTCTTCCTGCCCTCAAGTGGCTGTTTGGCCAGCTATACGAGCTTGGCCCGGTTTCTTACACGTCGATGCTGGTATTGGACCTACTCTTGAGCCTACAGCCGACGATGGTGCTATACTTCAACCACCAGGTCCTGGACATGGTCGGTTAGATAAGTTGCAACTCTGGAATGACACTAATACACGATAGATTGAGGATGGATACAAGTCGAAACACATGAACACGCGCACCATTGCTGTAGCGTTCGGGCTAGAGATGTCGTTTTTACTGGGAAACGTGGGTCTGCGGCGGATCCAGTAAGTGACTTCATGACGAGCAAGGCAGTAGTAAACTAACTCTCAGTCAGACGCAACCTTGTGGTACACATGCAAGGTCGTTCCGCGCTTCACTTCCAGCACATGTCAATTAGAGGTATCTGGTTGTTCACATCAGGCAGTCATTATGCTGACCGCCCATTCGTAGCTCGCTTAGCTCGACTTTATACTCATCCCTCAGGTATAACGGACTCGGACGCATCGCAAAACTGGCAGCTAAATGGAGACACAGATGACGAAACCAGCGAGGACCCTCCAGATATGTGGAAAACGACCCAAAGTCTTCTTCAGTATTTTGGGTCACTGGTATCTGCTGGAAGCCAAACAGTGTTCTTGTACCGCTTACTCTCATCAATCGAGGGAAGTGCGTGGGTGGCGCCTGTCTTGTTCACTATTTGGGGATTGCGCAGTCTGCCGGCGCTCAACGCCGATGCCGTACAGCTTTGGCTTTCAGGTTCGTCTGGCAGTCGTTTTCTTGAGTTTCTCGTACACCGTACTGATTCATCTCAGGCTTTGTGTCTCATGCCGTCAACCTCGACTTTCTTCGCTTGTCCGCAGTAGCCGAGTTCGCCACTCGGAAAGAGTACAAACATGAAACGTTGGGCCTCAATCTCGGAGATCACATCCTCCACAGTGAGCTTGAGAGTCGTGTTGATTTAGTCTATTCCTGACGATATATATAGCGCATCAGCAATTGCAAAGCACCCTTGCCGATGTTGACACTCGTAGCGCATTCCGCGTCGTTATCAGCTCTGAAGGCGGTCTTCTCTCTGATGGAATTACTCGTATAGTTGATCAACTTCCAACTGTGAGAACAGCCGTGTTGCCATTTGTCAGCTTTCATAATGACACTAACTGAAATTCATTGTCAACAGATCTACTACGTCCTGTGTGCCTTGTTCGGTTGGGCGACATTCTCCTTTGCGACCATATCATCGGTGCAGAACACCTCATCGGAGATGCAATGGCGCTACATGTCACTCTTCGGAGGCGGAAGGGAGTCTTTACCAAAGGCGTTGAAAGACCTCAACAGCTTTTACATGTCTGTGCAGCTGCCACCAGACCTTGATGTAGATCTGGCGCCGTACCCATCTGAAGCCGCTTGCGATCCGGCTGGAATGGCTGTCGAATTCAGGTAGCTTCCCGTTTCTGCCATATTGGTTCGAGCTCATTGTGTCGTAGGGACGTCACCTTTGCCTACCCCGTTAGGAAGAACGATGCTCCCGCCATCTCCAATCTGTCTTTCTCCATCGCACCTGGCCAGCTCGTCGTGATTGTGGGGCCAAACGGAGTCGGAAAGTCGACGCTGGTTAAGCTCCTGACGCGCTTACACGAGCCGACGTCCGGGGCTGTGCTCGTCGACGGGCAGGACGCGAAGAGCTACAGACTCAAGGATCTGCAGGAATCCTCGGCAGTTCTGTCGCAAGACCATCAGGTGCTCGGCGGTGTTTCAGTTGCGGAGGGCGTCGGGCTCGGACGGTGGCAGCACAAGGACGACCATGCCCTCGTCGACGAGGCGCTGCGACTCGGCGGCGCACAGGGCTTCGTCAAGAAGCTGGCGGCGGGGCGCAGTACTGTGCTCCGGCCGGCACAGACCAAGGAAGTGGTTGGTGTCAGGCCCGGCCACGAACTGTGGTCAACGTATGAGCAACTAGAGAAGGAGGTAGAGGTCTCAGGTGAGCATGCCCTTCGCCGACTTTTTCCATCCCTGTCTCATACGAATCTTCTACCAGGAGGGGAGAAGCAGCGTCTTGTCGCGTACGCTACTCTCGCACAGCGTACTGAGTCAATAACTGAACTTTGTGTCGCATAGGGCACGGACGTTCATGCGTATCAACACCGGCGCAGTCCGGCTCGTTGTGGTGGACGAGCCAAGCTCGGCGATGGACCCTGCCGGTGAGTACGAGCTCTTCAAGCGCCTCCGCGAGGCTCGGGA
Source organism: Limonomyces culmigenus (assembly GCA_002233555.1). Taxonomy (NCBI): domain Eukaryota; kingdom Fungi; phylum Basidiomycota; class Agaricomycetes; order Corticiales; family Corticiaceae; genus Limonomyces; species Limonomyces culmigenus. Next base: position 615 of record LCTX01008537.1, on the reverse strand, counting down.
GGGGAAGACGATGATCTTCATCACTCATCGGTTTGGCCATTTGACCAAGCACGCGGACGTCATTTTGTGCATGAAAGAGGGCAAGCTCATGGAGAAGGGCACGCATGCGGAGCTAATCGCGATGGAGGGTGAGTACTACGATCTGTACAACGTGCAGGCGCAGGCGTTCGCGATGGGCGGAGCATAACGGTTCCCTATTTCTCAGGTTTTGTGTATAAAATAGTGGTGGATAGGCAGATCACTTCTCCTCTGGGAACAGTTGCGCGAACCGCTTCGCTCCGGCGGTTTTGAGCACCTCCTGTAAGGGCACGTCAGAACCTGTAGGCAAAGACATCGTCCAACGCGTACCTCGTCAAACGTGCTCGCCACACTCGGGTGCGCCTTCACGTCCTGTAGATACCTCCAGAAGCGCGCGTACTTCGGGGCCTGCAGCGCCGCCCACGCGCCGTCAGGGTCCCTTAGGCCATCTCCAATCTCCGCACGCAGCAGCATCGGCGCGATCGCGATGTCCGCGGCAGTCAGCTGCGCGCCGAGCGCGAACGGCTTGTCAGCGGGCAGGAGCGCCCGGATCGCGTCGACGCCGGCCAGCGCGTCCGCCAGCGGGCCCCCCTGGCT
>LCTX01008536.1:0-21460 GCA_002233555.1 Limonomyces culmigenus | reverse complement strand
TATGCAATACAAATAGTCTACTCTAAAATGTCGTGAATCTATCGCACAACCCATGCGACCCTCCTAGCAGTACTCCAACTCCTTCACCACAGGCTCTTCATTTCTCACGTAACGTCATGGACGTACGCGTGCTCGCCCCCACTGTGTTGTCTCCTGAGGGCGTGGGCTCCATTGAATTGCCTGAGCGAGCCTGCGCACGAGCGTCCATGGCCCGACGCCATCCCTCCCCCTTCCGGATCACAAGCAATACCAACAAGAAACCGAGCCAGCTGATCCCGGCAGCAATGGCGTTGGTGGGACCAACTTCGATGGCTTGAATAAGCGGCAGAATACCGGCAGAAGCTCCAGCACTGAAGATGTAACGCATACAGCTGGTTCGACGTTAGCTCGTGATTCCCAGATGATATCCACGAACAAAGACGCACTTGTTGGCCGCAATAGCTTCGACTGCTCTTACTTGAGTCACGTCGACAAGGTAGGTGTTGTTGATACTGAGAACCCCCATGAGGCCTATTCCGGAGATGACCATGAAGAGAAGGCTGAGTACGAGCCCTCCTGTTGTGGTCCAATATTGCATAGTGAACCCAGTGGCAAGTAAAGACAACGGCACGACAACACCGCCAGAGAAGAGGCTAGCACGCAGCCTGTCTTCGGGGACGCGTACGCCGGACTTCTTCGCAATCCACGCCTTCACCGTGCTGTCAGATAGTCGACCAGCGATGCGAGATCCGATGAGGTTGCCCACGCCAGAGGCAAGGAAGAGCGTGCCCAAGATTGCAACGTTGGTGATACCAAAGCGAGGGCCGAGAGTGTATGTCAAAGGAACAATGAGACCTAGGAAGGGTGGTCAGCGTAGAAGGAGGTATACGAGAATCTGATCACTCACAGTAGGTCGTGAGCAAAACAAGTGAAGAGTTGATGCTCTATATATTCATCAGCGTCGCAGTTATCCTACTGTCGGTAAGTGAACTCACAATCGCCAGAATGTTGTGCTGTGCCAACAATCTCAACGATCTTGAAGGATCAACCCAGACCCAAGTGAACTTCTTCGCATTGCCTCCTTCATCTCCGTTCTTCGCGCGTCTTTCCTCAAGGATCTTGTCAATTCCTCGTACGTGGATGGTTTCTGGGAGCGCAAAGAAGGTGAAAACAAAACTGAGCACGCCCATGCATGCAAGGAGCCACTGCATTGCACGCCATCCTCCAGCGGGCCCGTGGGTGTATTCCGTCAGAATGCCGGCAACTACAGGTGCCAGCGCTGGGCCGAGCAGTGCGCCAGACAGGTAGACACCCATGGCCCTTCCACGCTCCGTGGGTCTGAAGACATCGCCAATTGATCCCGCACCGACACTCAGCACAGACGAAGAGCCGATACCCTGAGCGAACGCTTAGTACACGACATCCTATTGCTTCAGATAGTCATGACTGTACCTGAATTATACGACTGGCGATGATGGCACCAAGAGAGTGAGAAAGGGCAACGCCGACAGAACCAGCCACGAAGACAGGAAGCGACAAAAGGTAGATTGGACGACGACCGTAAATGGTGGCATACGGTGCCCACAGTAATGGTCTGCCAATGAGATCAGCTGCGATCTCGTACTGAAGACGAGAAGGAGGACGCACGCTACACCGATGACTACAAGATAGATCGAGACAGTGTAATCAATGGTGCTTGGCGAGGTACCAAGGTCGGACGCAATCTGAGGGATGGAGGGGAGGAAGCTGGAGCTGGCAAACGGAGCAAGCAGGGCAGCGAAGGCCACGACCGCGGTAATCGTATGCTGCTGTTTTGTATTCCATCTTCATACCATCAGCGAGGGCTACATCACACTGACTTCTGAAACGCACCTGTCGTAAATGTCAATTTCTCGCTTGATCCCTTTCTCGGGATCATCATCTTCGGCCCCGGGGATTGGCAGAGGCTGCGCGTCATCTCCGTTCCGAAAGGTCCCAATCCGTGCGAGGTCGCTAGGCCGAGGTAATGTCGTAGGCTCGGCGGAGGGTACGACAGTGTCTTTCCGGATTTCCGTCTCAAGGGCGGTATCATCAGCGTCCGAGAAGTGCGCGTGTCTGCCTTTGGAGCCGGTCATCGTAGCGGAGGTCGTGATGGTCGAGGGTGACGGCCCTGACTCGTGCCTGAGGATAGAGAGGCGACAAGAAGGCGGGGCCTCCGCGCCACTGCGCCCGGTGCGGTATGTAGACGCCCGCCCGCCCCGGACTCCTCTCTCCACCACCATGTCGATCGCCCTCCGCTCGCGCTCGCCATCGCCCTCGTCGTCGTCCTCGACATCCTTGCTACAGGACCCTGCGGCCGTCGGGCAGCTCCCCGCGGACGCCGAGAAGCGGCGCGCGTACCTCGCGACCGTCGCCGCTCAAGAACGCGCGCTCGCCGCCGACCCGCGCTTCGTGCGGCCCAAGCCAAGCGCGTGGGCGCGCGGCGCGCTACTGCTCTTCGTCGCGCTGCTGTTCTGGACCGCCGTCCGGATGCGCATGCACGCGGCGCCGCCCGCCATCGAGTATGCGAGCCGGTGAGCAAGGTTGTATAGTTGATGGGTGGGCGGACGCTGAGCAGACCGTAGCTACTCGAAGGAGCACGAGTTCCGCCCCGCCGCGAGCCCGATCATCACCAAGACGCTCGCGGACGGCCGCCTCCGCATCCACGGCGCCGCGCCCACCCACATCCGCATGCAGGACCGCCCGCGCGCCTGATTCCCCCTAGCTTCACACTCTTTGTCCCCGTCGGAATATATCCCATTTTGTTCAGCCCTCCTTCGGCAGCCTCCACGCCTCGACCGGCAGCTCTGCCGCCCCCGTCAGCTTCACTGCCCGCGCTCGCAGGGGGCGCTCGTACGCACCCTGCAGCTCCCGTGCGCGCGGGATCACATAGCCCACGACCGTGCCGAGCCCGAGCACGAGGCACAGCGCCTGCACGACATAATACCCGTCCCGCTGCACGACCCACGCGCCGCCGGCCGCCGCACACGCCGCGGCCCCGCCCGCGCCCGCGCCCGCGCCCTCACACCTCGCAGCAGTGAACGCGTCGACGCCGCGGAGCACGAACCAGCGCGGCCACGTCGCGCCCATGTTCGAGAACGTGACGAGGAGCGTCATGTACGTGCCGCCGATCGCGGGGTCTGCCACACGGACGTGGAACGCGGCCATGCTCGCGTACTGCAGCGTCCCCGCGAAGCTCTGCGCGAGCCACAGCACGCCCAGCAGCCCATACGCCCACCCCTCTGGCCGCCACACCGCCACCAATCCCCCGAGCGCGGCCACAAGAAACGCGCGGGGTGCAAACGCGCGCACCCAGGGGCGCAGCGGCGCGGCGGGCGTGACCCAGCGCGCGGCGAGCGCGCCGCCGACGAGCGCGAACGGGAAGTCGAGCGCGGCGAGGAGCGAGAGGTCCTCGCGCGCGAGGCCGGCGTCGAGCAGCTTGAGCGCGGTCGCAGCGTCGTGCGCGGCGAACGCGAGCTTCGCGAGCAGGTGCACGGCCGTCAGGCTCCGCACGTTCGGCAGGCAGAGTACGCGCCAGATCGTGCGGTACACGGCGCGCACGTCGCGCACGTCGCGCGGCGCGACGGGGGCCTGTAGCGACGTGCGTGAGCGTGCATTCGCAGCTATCGCACATGCCTAGCCTACCTCCGTCTTGAACAGCAGCAGCCCGAGCGAGACCGCAAAGCACACGCCCGCCCAGACGCGCAGGTAGAGCGTGAGGCTGAGCGCGGGCACGCCCCACTTCGCGCCGAAGCTCGGGCTCGAGAGCGCCATGAGGATCGGGTACGAGGCGTAGTAGCCCGTGTTGAGGCCCGCGAGCTGCGCGGCGGACGCGTAGGACACGTTTCGCGGCGTGAGGAGCGTGAGCGCCCAGCCGTCGATCGCGACGTCTGTCCTCCGGCCCAGATGAGTGCGCGGGGAGGCTGAGCAAGGGGGAACGCACCCTGCGTCGCGGCGCAGAGCACGAGCAGCGCGAACGTGCCCGTCATCATCCCGAGCTTCTCTGCGGGCTGCCCCATCCTCAGCACCCTCTCCTCCCTTACAGCCATCCATACACACCATCGCGAGACACGCCTCGATATGCATACTGAGGTACAGCAGCAGCGCCCCAATCACCGCCTGGAGGGGGACGATCCAGCTCTTGCGCCGGCCGAGCCGCACACTGAACCTTGCATCGACGAGCGGCGACCACAGCAGCTTGGCCGAGTACGGGTACGCCGCGAGCGCGAACGTGCCCAGCTGCGCGTACGACAGGTGCGCGCGCAGCAGAAACGGGATCGAGCCGGTCGCGAGGCCCAGCTGAGGGAGGACGTCAGGCTCAGGCGGCACGCGAGCGCAGAAGAGGGAGCACGGACCGGGACGCCCTGGATCGCGTCTGTCGCCTGCTCAGTCACAGCGGGTTCATACTGATCTGCGCGCACTACGCACATAAGAGCGCGAGGAGCGCCATCCCGCGCCGCTCCGCCCAGCTCAGGTTCCCCGGCGCCTCCGCCTCGTCCGTCTCATTGTCCTCCTCCTCCTGCAGCAACACGTCCCCCTCGTCAACATCCTCCTCGTCCTCGTACTCGGCGGGCGGCCTAGCCGTGCGCGGCGTGCGCGGGAACAGCTGCGCGCCAGAGGTCTGTGGGGTCCCCGGGGGCACGAACGCGCTGCTCCGCGCGGAGGGCGCGAAGCGCGCGTCGGAGAGCGGCGTACGCGGGTAGACCGCGATCGACTCGAGCGTGAGTGCGCGCGGCATGCGGGGGAGGATGAGGATGAGGATGCGGGGGCATCGCGAGGCACTTTTGCGGACCGGCCGGCGAGAGGCACTTCTGCGGTGTGCCGTGCGCGACGGCATCGCGTTCTGATCGCGTTCTTGATTTCATCTCCGGCCACATGTTTCGCACTTCGAAACTCTATGGACATGCTCATCGGGTGTACACCTCTACCTTGCTGTATACTACATATGACCTTTAAAGCTGGGTATGTGACGTGTCGTGACTTGATGGGTGCGAAGGGGCACACTTGCGGTGGGGAGGTCGTATCTCTACCCTCTTGTCTCTGATGTTCTTGATTTTTTGACAGTGCACTACAGGAGACCCTTTCACATCGTTTGGGCTGAATGATCTACAGGAATTTGCAAACAGGCACCAGGTACAAGCTCCTCACTGAAAGCGGACCCGGGTTGGTTGCATCAGGGGAGACAGGTTAGTAGCTGACTCCAGGTCATGAGGCCTGATGATCGGTAGCTTACTAGGATGGGTCGACCAGACCGCATGTGCTCACTCCCACGAAACATTCGCCACCACCGCCTCGTCCTCCAACCGCGACGCAAACGCCCTCCAGGCGGCGTCGCACTTGACGAACTGGACAGAATGAATTTGCCCGTTCCGTCCCACGATCCACCGACAGATATGCTCGTCGCCTGCGCCGTCCAGATCCTCCGCGGACAGCTTCTCGAGAACCAACGTGTGGATGGCAGGCATTAACTGGGTCCCGTACGTGTTCCCTATGATCTTGACCGCACCTTTGGCGAGCCCGCCAAGATGTAGCGTACCAACAAGAGACAGCCACTCATGTGGACCATTCCTTAGGTACTGTATATAGTTTTGGATCATGCAGACGCTTGCAGGACGCTCTTCGTAGTCGCAATACGCCTCGTTTGCAGCATCCCGGGGGCCGAAGCAGACGCTGCCCTTTGCAAATAAGTTTTCGCGATACTCGAACCGGGCGCAACCGAGGGGCGTCGAATCCAGCGGGAGATGGGAGAGGCGTGCCCAGCAGGAATACTTATCCAGGAGGTGCCGGGACTGTTCCTTGCATCTAATCAGAATACCAACCGCCAGCGGCATCGTTGGGGGCGATAAAAGTCGCATGAGCCTGCAGACATCCGCCGGGGAATCTTCGATCCAGAATCTCTGCAGACGCAGCATCGACACGCTTCTGGGGGGAACCACGGGCTGACCGCGACGGGGGACGATGTGACGGATATACACAAGGCTGAGCCTCTCCAGTCCTGGCGCTCCTTCTAATAGCCGAACGAGTGAGTGCATCTGGGCATGGATTGCCTGCAAGGTAAGTCGGCAAAGCCGTGGAAGAGAAACTGCATCCTGAATGTCAACAGAAGCGCAGATTCTTGACAGCCAAAGACTATAGAGCGATTCAGCAATACTATCGATAGCGTGTGCGTCAAATGTCAGGGGGTCGAAGGGTTCCATCATGCCGCCCGTTTCCACAGTCAGCACCTGTAAGGACGCCGTTTTCCGCCTCAAGATGTGTTCGGGGTCCCCTCCCATAAGATAAACCTCGTGGGCGCGCATCCAGTTCTGTGAGACTTGCACCGAGTCCCCGCGTATGTATAACCGCATGTTCTGGGACCGCTGCAAGCATAGCTCTGTCCACTCAGCGCTCTGCCCGCGATGATCGATCAGACACCACAGGGCAGGGGTCTGAACGGCAACATGACGAGTTCTACGACACACGAGCATGACACGCGTCCACGACCAGATGTCTCGCCGGAAGATGGGCCATTCCTGCAGGTACTCGATGATCTTGACGAGGATCTCAGCGGGAAGTGCACACAGCGGCGTGAGCGCATTCCTTTCATATTTGAGCGCGACAGCTTCAGCGGGGCTGTCGATGAGTAGTACAAGGATCTGCGCGTCGATCTCCTCGAACGAGGACAAGAGCGACATGGGGGAGGGGAGGAAGAAACGAGGCAAAAAGGCGCCCACGTCTCGCTTGTGTTCACTCAAATGCTCTGCAGATCGTCCGCAGAATCGACAGAGATTGACTGCGCGAACAGAAGTTACCCGCCAACATAGAAACAGGTATGCATGAAACAAAACAAAAAGCATCTCATTCCGCTACATACACCCCGCATTATCCAGCCCGTTCATAACACGCCTAGCTATCCTCTTCAATACCCACGTGGGTCGAGGCGAACTTCCGAGCAGAGGTGTGTCGCTGGAAGAGGATGTCGATCTCTCGGTATGACCGTCCCTTCATCTCGGGCAGGCAGAAGTAGGCGACAATGAGGGTGAAGAGAGCCGTTCCGCCCCAGACGTATCCACACTTGCCACCTAAGTCGGCTCCGGTGGGCGACAGCATGTAAGATCCGACTACCAAATTAGGTCAGCGTCGTCATCGACCTAGATATGCGTGGAGCTACTCACGGAAGATACAAGGGATGTTGACGATGTAGTATGCACCACGACCGACACCGGTGGTCAAAGGCCTCAATCGGATAGCCGAGGTTTCACCAATGATGGCCCATGAGATAGGAGCGGCAGCAAAGGTGAACGCGACCGAGACGATGAGTCCGAATGAAGCTTGAGCGTTCGACGAAGCGGTCGACCTGGGCACCGAGGCGGCGATGCCGAGTGCGAAGAGCATGACGACGTTGAAACCGGTACCCCACAGGTAAATTGCTCGGCGGCCGAAGTAGGTGGTCAAGATCCATGAGAGACAGACAAAGATGGCCTGGAGGGCCGAGACGATAAGACCGAGAGCGAAGGCGGTGTTGTCGTTCATGCCGGCTTGTTGGAAGAAGAAGACGGCTTGGTTGGCAATCAAGTTACCGGCCAAGTTTTGGGCAGCGTAGATGCCGCATACGATCAAGGTTCGTCGGAGGTCGGTTCCCTTCCAGAGCTCGATCAAGCTGGGCTTGCTTTGAGACTCGCGGTCGATGGTCCGTCGCATCATCGCAACGGTCTCTTGCGGGTTGACTCGGGTTGCCCGACCGAGGCGGACGATCGACTTGGCAGCTTGGTCGAGTCTGCCCTTGCGAACGAGCCACCAGGGCGACTCGGGAGCGAAGAACATGAGAATTGCGAGCGGGGTAGGGAAAATCCATTGAATGGCGGTCGGCACTCTGGTTAACGTCAGCCAGAGGTACCTCGGCCGTGGGATCATCGAGACTCACCTCCAAGCTTCGTGGCCGTCCTTCTTCTGATAGACATATGCTACACCTCCAACAATGATCGCACCGATAGCCCAGAAGAACTGCAAGACTTGCGTGGCGGGGGCTCGTAGTCGCAAGGGGACGATTTCCGAGCAGTAAGCCGGAGCATTGGCGATGAAGATACCCCATGGTACACCCTCGAGCAGTTGCGAGACGAAGAAGACGGCGAGCGAGTTCGCAAAGTACATGCAGAAGATGCAGGCGTTGAGGACCATGAGGCCAAGAATGGTTGCCCATCGGTATCCAATTCGACTGTCGACTCGGTCAGCGCCATCTTCTGAAAGCCTAACCGAGGTTTCTGCTCACGAAGTGATGGGACCAGCGAGGAACACACCGACCAGAGCTCCCAAGGGACCTCCGACCTGCAGAGCAGACTGCCAGCTAGCCTCGAGGACCATTTTGCCCGAGTTGTCGAGAACTCCAAATTGTGCTTTGAAGGCAGAAAGGGCGACGAAACTTCCCATTAAGAACACACAGTAAGCCTCCATGATCTGCCATCTCGTCAGCGCTCGCTCGCGAAGGTAGCGCAAACCGCTGCGCTAGACTCACAATGGTTGAAGACATGATGAACGCCCAGAAACAAGCCGCCGGGTAAGCCCTGGCAGCCTCCATGACCGTCATAGCATGCTCCGCATTCTCAGCCTCCATCGCATCGGCCCGAAAGTTGGCATCGTTCTTGACGTCTCCAACATGCTCGACGTCGACGTTCTTCTCATTGTGACTAGCGGGGGCGGTAACCTCGTGCTCGCGAGGGTTGCCGGTGTCGATGTGTGTCGACATGGCGGGCACGGGCTGTTTTGGTTCGCAGTGGGGGGCGAAGCAAGGCACGCCTGTGGGGCCCCATCCGTCGTTTCTTATACACGATCAGCGCTCAAGATGGAAGGAAGGAAGGAAGGAAGTATATTGGAGTCGGCTGCCCGGAATTTGAGCATATGACCACATGGCTGATGGGGCGCCGGCCCGTGATGTTTGCCGTCGGCTTGCCGCTTGCTGTGCTGCACTCAAGCTCGACCAAGCTACGACCATGTCTGACCCTGCATTGCACTCAGAGTCGACGCATAGCCTCTCAGGGACTTCGTATCTCACGCTTTTATGATGACTGGATAGTCTCAGCGCTCAGCAATTGGTACACTGCAGTTGCGCACCGCCGGCACCGGCCGCGCCGGCATAAGCGGACCGCCCTCCCGCCGGCTATACCTTCAAAGTACGCGATCTCCAGATCCTCTAGACCAGAACCCCACTCTCAGGGACTATCTGCGACAAATGAACCCGACATCGAGCGTCCAGAGTGAACCCACCGCTCCGGCTACCCTCCTCACACCTTCTCACGTCTTTGTCTCCGCCTAATAGCCTCCTGAGTCTGGTCCATGCTAGATTTACCTCAGACGACGGTGCGGCGTCCTCCTCGCCAAGCCCAGACGCCGTGCGCTCGCGCACGCGCACGCAGGTAAACCGAAAGTGCTTGCCCTGTCGACGTTTGCTGGTGGTCTGGTCACTGGTCCCGTGCGCGCGGCACCACACGGGCACCGGCCTACGTCCCGCGCAGCGTCGCTGTGCCTCGACTGAGACCTGTCCGTTGACCACAAGGTGTGGCTCGGCCTGCGCGCGACGGTCGACTTTTCGGGCCTGAAGAAGCTCAAGGCCGGAACCTGCGGCAAGCAGGTCACGGATATCATGGTCCGTCTCAGCAACGAATGCAGGGAGTCGATGCAGGTACCCCACCCCGAACGTCGGCTTCAAGTTTAACTATCTCACACCTCGCCTCGTTTGTGTCCTGCCTGCAGTGCGTCGCCGTCGGGCTCTCGTGGATCCTGTCGGGCTACTTCGGCTGGCGCACGATCTACCTGTGGGGCACGGCCGCAAACATCGCCCTCTTCATGCTCGGGATCACCTCCGCCGTCGCGTCCCCGCGTACTTTGCGCAGGCGTGCCTCGGCGTGATCATCTCGTTCGTGATTGCGCTCACGCTCGGCCCGATCTCGTACACGATAATCTCCGAAACGTCCGCCGTCCGCCGTCCACCTGCGCGCGCTCAGCACCGGCCTCGGCAGCGGAAATCCTGCTCATCTACCGCGTGTGCCCCGCCCCGCTTCGTTGCCGCCCCTGCCGACACGCCGCACCCGCCGTCGCGTCCCAGATGCTCAACCCGACCGGCTGGATCCTCGCGGGCAAGTGCGGGTTCGTGTGGGGCGGAACCGCAGTCGTGTGCTTCGTGCTCGTGTACTTCCACCTGGCCAAGCTCAGCCACCGCTCGTACCGCGAGATCGACATCCTCTACGTGTCTGCGCGCAAGTTGGCGTCGACAGAGATCGTGGCGCTCGACGACAAATAGTAGAAAATGTAAAAACTGCAATGTCCGACTATATACTGTGCTCTGTCAGGCGTGCGTGTGCGAGAGACGTTTGAGAGAGCTGCGTATGAGAGATGCATGATGCCAGGCACCTCGGCGAGTCTCTACTCTCATTACCTCTTTACGTCCGTGAACGGCCGTCTTCGGCGTGAACCCAGAGGTATATGCGTCCGCCTACTACCCAGCGTAGCAGCCATATTGACAGGCGAGAGCAATGGATCGCTGAGGTGTGGTACCAGACAAGAGTGAGGAAGTCTCATGTTGTGGCCAAGTGCAACTGGTAAGCCTGCGACTGCTTACGTGAATCTGACACGGGTCCCATCCGCTCTTGCCTCTGACCTCGACGGAGCAAGACGGACCCATCGCGTTCACGCACGAACAATTGCGGCATAACACGTGGCGATTATGAGCTGTCTACGAGGAGAACCATGCGTCCTGACTTCACGAACTGAAGAGACTTGGAATGAATGGCCGTAATTGGCGTCTCTTCGATCGCTCGATCACCTCCTGCGTGCTGTGCTGCCCGACTGGTCCACTCAGGGGCCGCATTTCATCTAGAGCTTCACGAGCACCACCTTGATCACCTGGCATGTCTGGTAGAGCACAGCATACCCACTGCGACACTCCTATGTTTGCTTGATGTGGAGCGCCCTCTGTCGAGTATAAGAGCCTGGGCACAAACGCCCTCTTTTCCTCACCTATTACTTTCCACTACTCGTCTGAGTCATCTCCCCGCGCTTCACAGTTGCTTGAAAGAGAATGGCCAGCATGATGTTCAACTTCCCCACCTCTTCTGTTCTGCAGCCCTCCGAGGCAGCCTCCCGCGTCTCTTCGACTCCTGCTACGGCTCCTGTCACTCTGAACTCTCTGGACATGCTGTCGCCGTTCTGGACGCCACGTGTAAAGGAAGTGGCGACAAGTGCCGAGGTCACCCATGATGTAGCTGTGATCGAGGAGCGTGTAGAGGAGCGGACGGAGTGTCGGGGGACGGGGGTCCCTGGGTCACAAAGTGTGATGTCTGGGTGGCGCCATGGTCAGTCTCTCCCTCAATGCTGTGAACTCTGTGGATCATCAATGCTGACTGTCATGGCTTTACAAATGACGCGTTCGAAACCGAGGACGCGGGGCTGCTCACTTGCTCCGAGTCCCAGGATTCGTTCCGCGACTACTTGGGCCACCAGTACGAGCCGATCGAGTTGTCCGAAGCCATGCTGAAAGTCTTCAACGGCTCGAAGCAGGGTGACGATGACGTCGAGAGCCTCGCGTATAGCTCGGATTCGGAGTACTCCTGCTGAGTGCATGGGCGCTGGATTTGATGATTGACGTGGGGAGCTGACGACGAACAATAACACAGCGACAGCCCGGAGCTGGCTAGTGACTCGGAGCTCTCGAACCGGCGCCGCGCCTGGTGCTTCAGCGACATCGACGCCGACACCCTTTGCGCGCCGTTCAGGTCTCCCGCACTCGAGCGGACGACCTCGACGTCCTCATTCGCCACCACCGCCTCCGACGAGACCAACGCCTCCGACATCACCGCCGTCGACCCCGTCACCGATGGGCCCGGCGCAATCACGGACAAGGAGTCTACCCTCGCCAAGGCCGACTACGACGAGGAGAAGGCGCTCAACCTCAAGACCGACGCGACCCGCTACCTCTACTACCTGCACGACTACGCGGCCACCCACCGCCACCGCCAGATCGGGCCGAACAAGCTGGCCCGGCTGCAGTTCCCGCTCCTCCCCGCCAGCGCGACTCTCAGCCCGGAAGAGGCCGGCGATGGACCGCACAGCGTGGAAGACTTTCACCAGCAGGCGTACGCGGACTTGCTCAAGCATCACGAATTCCGCGCGACCCACCTCCGCCGCAACTGGGACGTGCGCACTTCGGGTCGTCCGGAGCAGGTCGAGGAGGATGCGGTCGTTGACGATGCTGCTGAGAGCGAGGTCAACGAGCTCGAGGCGGCGTCGGAGATGAGCACGCGGACTCGGCTCACGTGCAAGTTTCTTACCTTCCTCAAGTAAAAGCCCGACGTTCTCTCGATGACCGTGAGGTGAGATCCCCTGGCATCCGATGATGTCATCGATCCTGACAGCCTCGCAGGCAGCTGGTCTGACTCTGGTCACTCGCTCAACTTCTCGGGACGCGCGAAGTGCTGTCCCCGCGCGACACGGGCGCCGAGCTTGATACACTCGGGCGTCTGAGGCAGCGAGTTAGCCACTCGCTTGCCTAGGCCTATGACAGGAACCTGCCGTGTGCGGTCTTGGCCTCGGCGGCGGCGAGCCTGATAACCTCGTCGGTGCCAACAGTTCTTGCCACTTTCAGATGCACACCCGGCCGAGGCCTGATCACCCTCGCGCAGGGGTATGTACTGGAATGCGGGGCAGACGGCGCCGAGAGATGAACTCGAGCGTGGGCGACGACTTCCCTCGTGGGGGGCGCGCTGGACTGGGCGGCGACGATGGCAAGTCGCTCACCCTTTTCCAAGTGGATGGCATGGGCAGGACGACTAGCAACCGTCCTTTCTCGACAGTGACGACGAGTGGTCCTAGCTCGCCCATCACTCGGCGGTGGCTTTTCTGTCGCCGCTTGCTACTGCGGGAGGTCGGCATGTCGGACGCAGACAGAGCCTTGCCACCTCTGTCTCCGGCGCCCGACTGATCGCAGTGGCTTGCTGCGGGCAAGACGAGTAGCGACCGTTCTTGCTCGAGAGGTGACGTTGAGTGGTCCTAGCTCGTCCGTCACCGGCAACCTGCGGGTTACCACCTGGTACTGCGGGATGTCGGCCGTATCGGACGCAGAGCTTTATTACCTCTGTCTTCGGCGACCAATCAGACCGCGGCGGCTCGCTACCGGGGACGAACAAATGGCGCAGGGCAGAGTAGGCTCGTGCGTGGGCGTCGATTAGGACTTGATCCGATCGCGCTGGGCGGGCGGCGACTGTCTTGGTCGCTCACCCCCTTCATCTTTCATCTGATCTTTGCTTTGGTCCCTTGAGCGCCGCTGGCGGTAGTTTCCAGGTCAAAGCGGGTTCAAGCCTCTGCATGTGGATACCTCTGTCGTAACATAAGTTCGAATGAACGCGCTCCTGTTTCTTTCTGCTTCGCTTCTGTCGCAAAACCGGCATTGGCCGTGTCGGCGCTTGTCAGCCTTGTCGCCCTTGCGACTCTCCCAGCTTGTCCTCCTCACCAACGCGTCCGCCCTTCATTAGCTTTTTTTTGTCGTTTGACACACTTCCATATCCTTCCTGTTCTTGATCTTCGACGCTCCGCCCACCCTAGTAATTTGAAGCTGCATGAAGCGGGCCAAACGCGTGCTCCGCTGGATCACACAGCCCCGATCTCGCTGCGAGCGATGTACTCGACTCGGAATGCGGCGTGTGCGTTCTGAATTAGACCTTTCCGAATGCCTGTACGTCCACGCGTCCAGTTTCTCACTGCGAGATCTGACGCAACAACAGGATGACACATCGTTACACCGAAGTCCTGCGGTGAGCCGTGGGCTGACGGCGGCACCGGCTATCCCACCGGTCAGCAGGCACTCTGCTCATATCCGTGAAGTAAGTTACTCCGTTCATCCACTGGTTCTATGGCGCGCTCGCCAACGGCGACACGTACTTCTCTGTGAGCGCACTCGAGGCGTTTGCCGACCACGTCCTTGCACTCTATGGCGTTTCGATCTTTGCGCGGATGAAGCCCGACCCAGTGCAGCTCGTGATCAACCTCGAGCGCGTCAATGAGGACGGCGCGCTGTTCATCCACACCTCCGCCCCCGGCGTCACCGCCACCTCCGGCCCCGGTGCAACATGCGAGACACGGTATGTCCCTATCATGTTGCCAATCTGAGTCGGCGCTTATCATCCACGCAGCATCGACAAGCTCTTCTTCGACAAGTCCGCGCCCGTGCTCGCGTACCAGCTCGAAACGTACCACTCAGTCGGCACCGTTTCCGCGTCGTGCGCACAGCAGCTGCACTGCTACTTTGTCTCCAAGTGCGCGTTCCCGTCTGAGCCGTCCAAGTCGCTGGTGGACGGCACGATCGACATCCGGTCCGTTGCAGATGCGGTGTTCCTCGAGAAGGCAACGGCGAACACGCTCGCGATCTACCGGCGCGTGGTCACAGACGTGCTCGCGCAGTACGGGCTCGTGATTGACGTGATCGAGGCCGAGGGCGCACGCGAGCAGCGGCTCGTCATTGGCTACCGCTCCGGCACGCCCAGATCGCTCTTCTCCGCGCTCAGCCACCTCCACCACTTCTACGGGCTGTACAGCATGCGCAAGTACGTCGAGCACTTTGCGTGCGGCGTGTCTGTCATGTCGCTGTACTTGCTCCTGCTCCCCGATGCGAAGGTGCCGATCGAGGCCAGCATCATGAAGGAGGCCAGCCTGCTCTTCTGCCTGCCCGACAACCCGTTCTTCGGCATGGACGAGCGCGGCCGGCACATACACGCTGTGCAGGAGGCGTCGTATACATGTATGTACCTATTTGTTCGCTTTGTGCTATGGCGCTGACATGTGAGCAGACTGTGGGTGGATCTTCGCGCAGCACTTCTGCAATCGGATCGGCCCGCATACCTCGTGCTAAAGAGAGCGTTGGACGAGGGCAGCGCCGCGCATGCGCAGGCACTCGCGGACATGCGGCAGCGCTTCCGTGAGGAGACGAACTCACGCGAGAGCATCGCAGGCGTGCTGCTCGCGTACCCCACTCTTGTTTGGATGCTGTGCGTGCACTTTCGCGCACTACCCATACGACGAGGCAGTGCTGATGCTGAGCACTAGTGGCTGACAACGGAGGCGCCGTTCGTGGACGGCATGTTGCGCCATCGCCTCCGGCGCACGGAGCAGAACAAGCACGAGCAGCTGGCGTTCGAGGACCTCCGCATCTTCAACCAGTAAGTCCTCCATAACAACTTCAACGAGCCGACTAAGGTTGCGCTCGCGTTCCCGTTCCGGCTCGCGCCTGCGTTCCTGGCCGCGGTCGAGTACCCCGTGCAACCAATTGGCATGTTCCTTGTTGTTGGCAACGAGTTCTGCGGCGCCCTCGCTCGCTTTTGTGACGTCGCATGCAGCGGGATTCGGATCGTGCGCTCGCAGAAAAGAGAGGCGTACAACATCAACCAGCGCTCCCGACTTGAGGAGAACTACGCCCTCGCGAGCACGCAGAGCCTCAAAAATAAGGACATTCTCAACAGCTATGGCAGGCTCGCACTTATGCGACCTCGGCATGCCAGCTCTTGCGCTGGCTCGCCGCCCCTCAGTGCCGGCGCCCTCGCGTTTCGGGGACAGCGGCGTACCGGCTCCCGTGCCCTCGCCCTTTGGCCGCCACACTGGGCTCACACTGGCGCGATCGCAACGCGCCCGGCTTGTTCGTACGCTCAATCGTCGATGACTGCGGCGCGCCAGCTCGTGCGACGGCGCACTGCCCATCGGCCACGGTGTCCCCGCTTGTTGGCGGGCTTGCAATCGGGGCGGCGCTTCGACGTCCGCACCGTTGCCCCCGCCTGTGGCAGCTGTGGCAGGCTCGCACACCGGCGCCCTTGCTCGCGTCTGCCTTATTGGGATCCGCGCTTGCGGCGGCGGTGCCGACGCCTTCGCTCCTGGCGGGGATGTCGGCGCCCTTGCTCGTGGCGGCCATGCCGGTGCCTTTGCTCCTGGCGGTTGTGCCGGCGGCCTCGCTCGCAATGATCATGCCGGCAGCCGCCGCCTACACCAATGAGTGGTGCTACTGCTGCGAGCGGTCCATAGCGGGCGCCGTCATGTGGGGTCCCGGTGCACCAGCCGACACGCCACAGTTGCACAAGCGCAAGCTCGTGAACGAAGAGGGTGTCGACACCGGTGCGGACGCCGGCCTCACTCTGTACTTGCCCGAGTGCAAACCGAACGCACCACAATCGCGCCAGCGCAAGCTGGATATGCCGTGACCGCCCAAATGCGGGCCGGGTGTGGTTGTCCTCGCCGCAGAGCCGCGCCTGTGCTTTGAGAAATAAGTAAGTCGACGTGATTATGGACCTGCTCGTCCCCAGGCACACGCCAGGTATCAAGGAGCGGCTCGTAGATCTGTACGGTGAGCCCGGGCTGCTCTTCTTCGGGCCGGATGGTATGCATATGCTATGTTGGAACGACAGGGCGGCTGACGTGCACACAGAGGGCATAGCAGACGTAATGGACTGAGCGGTGCTGCATGTGCGTGGGCATGGCGCGGAGACGTGGTCAAAGTCGTTCACGACAGGCAAGTTGGCGTAGACACCCGGCGGTGTCCCGCACGACGCGTATGCGGGATGACAGTTTGCAAGATCGATGTCAGGAAGCGATATATAAAGAGCGCTTTCATGCCATAATTAAAGACTTCTCGTGCAGTGGTAAGGCATCCCATTCATGCGCGAGACACACGGGTTTGAATCCTGCAATGAACAAGATTCAACCAAACTGACTAAATGCCGTCTAACAAGCAAGAGAATAGGATGCAAGTGAGGCCCGCCTAACAGAATAGGTGGGCTGATACATTATTGCTCAGCTGTCAAGCCGTGATAAGGCTTACAAGGCCTTGTCAGGCTCACAAGGCTTGTCGAGCCTGGTCGAGCCTTGTCGCTGGTCCGTGAGCCTTGTCGTCCTTGTGAGAAGCGACAAGGTCCACAAGCCTTGTGGCATGTCTACAAGCCACGACCAGGCCTGACAAGGCATATGCTAGTTTTGCGACATCAGCGTGACGGATCCTGGCATCGCTTGCCTCCCTTTCACACTGGTGAGAGGAGTCCTCATTCACGGCGAGAGCGAGGATCATACATAGCCAACCGTCGTCTCCTAACTGATACCGGGTCAGAGAAGTCTGACCTCATTGCACGAACGTCGACAGCTGACTGGGAAGGTTACACTCATCACTGAAGCAAGGAAGAATAATGGTGCGCTGCGCCAATAAACATGTGCGATACAAATACAAGGACAAAGACATATTCAATGCAGAAAATGGATGGCTCGTGCGAGTCGAGGACACCGCTCAGAGTCTTGAAAGTCGAAGGAATGCGGGTAGATCTGCGGCACCAATGAGCGTTCTGCACTGGGCACATCATGCCATGCTAGGCTCACCAAAGGAAGGGATGGACGGAGCGCTCAGGCAACAACGCACATGCCGCCGCGGGTGCCGTTCTTGTTGCTCTCCTCATCGGTCGGGAGCTCGGTCGGGGTGGAAGGCTTGGGGGCCAGGAGGGTGGTGAAGAAGGAGATCATGTTGGGGCTGGAGGTGGATTCTGAGTGGGATGGGTACAAAGCACCCTCCTTTTATACTCGTGCAGGAGGGACATGACCTTCTGCTGGACCATAAGAGTGACAATAGAGGAGGTGCGGGTAAGACCAGGAGCCGCCGGATCAGCCAGGGCGAATCGATCAACAGATGGTCCACAAATGACGCATATGAGACCGAAAGTGATCACAGGCCTGGGACGAAAAAAAAGTGGTCGTCTGCCCCAGGTCTTTTGTCTTGAGGCATAGCGCCGATTGTTCGAGTAATTGTGGAGATGAAACCGGAAGTGATCTCACGTCTGAGTCGAAGGACGATGGTCAGTCCGGAGGACGACGGCCTTACGGCTCAGGCGCCGAGCTGTGGTGGTTCCACGTGACCGCAGCTTCTACCCTGCCAGGTAGAGGCGGAGGTAGCTATGTGGTGCTTGTGTAAGGAAGCTGACGACATGGCACCGTCCTATTTAGGACGCGCTCGCCTCAGCATGCTTGCATGCAAATTGTAGTAGATGCAGACGTATTTCTTGTTATCTCGAGTGTACCCCTCCGTCCATGCGAAGCCATTGAGAACCGTGCTTGATTATTTGTCAAGCAATGCGTAGCTTGCTGCGGTGTTGATGACCGCGCACCCCAGATATTCTTCGGGTCCAGGATCAGAAAGAACCGGTCGAAGCGTGGGGATTCCCCGTGGGGACGAAGTTTCGCTTGTCAGCTCTTGCCTCAAACTGTGGCTTGTCGGGAGCAACAACGAACAGCGCTTGTTGATCTCCGCCGACGTCGTCAGAGACATGAGATGAAACATCGAATGACAAGCCGCCGGACATTGCATGCGCTGAGTGCCGACGATGACGCACCCACAGCACTCGGAGAAACGTATCTGCAGCCGCGGATCCGCGGTCCAGCCGCGCGGATCATGCACTTTGAGCCTCGAGTCTCTGGATCCTTGATGGTGTCGCAAATGCAGGGAAGCGAAAGATAACAAAGTCCGAGCCTCGGAGAGGCAGACGACGATATCGAATTGAGGAAGTTAACGGGTAGTGCAGCAACGCGGATGGTGGCGAGGTCGTCAAGTTACTGTGTCCACTCCAGGCTCAGACTCGCAAGAGTCGAAAGAGCCGAGGGTCGCCAGCATTGCCGTCGAAGGAAAGGAACGAGAGTAGACCGATGCTTACTCGGGACTCTGCGTGCACTGCTCTGCTCCTTATCGCCGCCCATGTCTCTTCTGCTGTTGCCTCGGAGTGATAAAATGGAGGAACGCATCACCTGCACCCGCTAAACCTAGACACAAACGCGCATACGATGTCTGAGCGCACGAGCGTGATGAGCGCGGCGTCGGTCTCCTCGAAGCGGACGTCACTCAGCGCCTCCGACGCCAAGGCAAAGCCCATTGTGCGTCGCGCCTTCCGTTCTCTGGTTGCGAGTTGACATGGACTAACATACCTTTCTCTGCCAGCGGTCGAGTGGCCGAGGCGGCGCGGGCAACATCAAGAGAGCCGTCGCGCTGGACACCGCGCCGGTCTACGCGCTCACGTTGGAGCAGACGTCCGCCATTGCTGGTCGAGAGATTGCGGGACCCTCCAACGTCAAGGTATGTGGCCGGACAGTGGGACTGTGACACAGTCAGCTGAACATCTCCCTTGCCCAGGCGAAGATCAACAGTGGCCGTGGAGGTTCTGGCAACATCCGCGTCAAGGCAAAGGCACACTCCAAAACAGCGGCCATCATTTCTCAATATGAAGCACCCGTCCGGTATTTTGAGCGTGAGCTCATCTTGGCCTCCGTCGCACGAGCCCGCGTATGTCCATGTGTTGCTACATCCACGACAAGAACGCTAAACAACGAGTAGGGCGTGTCTGGACGGGGAGGTATGGGTAATGACTACCTGAAGGTCAAGAGCAAGACCTCCTCCTCCTCGACACTTACACATGCATCACCGTCAAATGGATCTTTTGCCTCCTCCTCTGCCAGTCCCATCGAGGTGCCAGCTCGCGTGCCGCGCCCGCGTACTAGATCCCTCGGCCGTGTCATGCTCGGCAAGTTCCGCCTTGGAAAGAAGGGAAAAGTGCCGGAGCTCCCCGTAATAGAGCTGCACGACATGGATACGTCATTTGGGTCGCCAATCGAGTCCGAATATCTCGACGTTCCACCGGCTCCTCCCCCAACTGCCAGATCATGCACACGCTCGTTCTCCGATGGAGACCTTGCATCGGGTTACACCACCGGCACAAAGCCATCACGTCACTGGGACGACAGTTCTTCAATTGCCGAGTCGACATGGTCCTTCCACCCCGCCCGCCAGCACCCAGTCAACCACGCCGCTTCGCTCGCACCTCTGCGTACGACGGGCTCGTTCGCTGCTACCTCACCCATGTACGCAGCTAGCGTACGCACTACGCGGACGTATCAATCACCACCGTCGGCCATGAGTGGGGGCACCTTCGGCGTTCCCGGACACAGGCTGGTGGCCAGGGACACAGCACTCGAGCCTCTGGCCTTCCGCACTCATGCTTCGGACGATGACGACGACGAAGATGAATACGAGAATCAGAACCGACAACCCGCCTACCTTCCTTCACTCGATGTTGAAGACGAGGACATCTCCGACGACGACGATTATGGTCACGCATTTGTGTACCCCGCCGCTCCTCGCCATCCCGATTGGCACCGAACGCCGGCATCAATGTTGCGGGAAGAACAACCACCTGCAACACCACTGGCGTCTCTGAGGAGTCTCGACTTTCTGCCCTCCTTCGATCGCCTCACTCCATTCCCAATGGAAGATGACGAGCCCCTTGATGCTGCTCTCATGTCCCAAGCCCAATTACGAGTTGCACGGACTATTCGCACTCTTCCTCGGACACGGCCAGTTCTTGCTCCTCTTGCCGTGCCACGACTTTCTCCGGCTCACACCCACTTCCCGCCTTCACCGGCACAAACGGGACTCCTTCCCTCCCCTTCGTCGCATTTGTCAACAGCTCATAGAGGGATTGCTCACTGACGCAGTTTGGTTTGATAATAGATGGGATACGGATTAGACACGCATGTAGTACTTAGGCCGACGTCATGTATGACGGGAACATAGTCTTCTCATCATGAGCTTGGTGGACAGTTACAGCCTGGCCACCTCGTCATGCGTGACGGTGTCGTAGCCCTAACTTACGGACGGACGTCCGCACCAGTGAGCTCAAACCGTAGGTATGGTTATATCGAAGATGACGTATATCGGAGCAACCGGTCCGTCCAACCAGCGGTGGTTCGTTATCACGCCGCTTGATGTACTCGATTGAGGTTAGCAGTGATCCGGACGACACTGCGGACGGCGAGCCCATGGTGTCAACTGACCCTCGATAGTGGCACCAGATAGGACGTGTCCGGGATCTACCAAAGTTAGTGGCTTTATGCTAGATGAGACGCCTGTTGGACCCGATTGTTCAGAATAGTCGCGTAGAAAGCAAGAGGCCAGCCGTACCTGAGTGCTTGCATGACTAGCTAGCAGCGCCAGAACCTGGTCACTTTCAAACTGATAGTCTAGTCCTCCAGTCTCAGCTGTAGATCAGCCTCCTCTATCACGAGTGCATACGTGATCCTATGCCTGGCCAGAATACTCATGCGGCACTCATTTGGTCGTTGGTACAGGTGAGTGGAACCTTATGGTGAGGCATCTAGAAAGCACCGCAGTCTTATTATGTCGCAAAACTAGCATATGCCTAGTCAGGCCTGGTCGTGGCTTGTAGACATGCCACAAGGCTTGTGGACCTTGTCGCTTCTCACAAGGACGACAAGGCTCACGGACCAGCGACAAGGCTCGACCAGGCTCGACAAGCCTTGTGAGCCTGACAAGGCCTTGTAAGCCTTATCACGGCTTGACAGCTGAGCAATAATGTATCAGCCCACCTATTCTGTTAGGCGGGCCTCACTTGCATCCTATTCTCTTGCTTGTTTG
>LCTX01008535.1:0-19131 GCA_002233555.1 Limonomyces culmigenus | reverse complement strand
CGCTCATGTGTGTGATCCCTCCCATAGCAGTGCGTGTGCGGTCACGAATCTTGGCGTGCACTCGCTGACGCTCGTTCATAGGGCATTTCGTCCTGTCTGCTGCTGGTGCGCGTTGGACTCGGGATGGCTGCCAACTCCATCGGCGCCTCGCCACGGGGCGGCACGACTGGCCCACAGGACCAGAGCATCCCACTCAAGGTATCCGTCATCCGTCATGCGCATGTGTCGCACGACGACGGAAAGGACCATCACGTGGACTCCGACGACATCGAGAGCGCCCACAAGGACGGGGCGGACACTCCGGAATTCACCGATACGTACACACGTTGATGTGGACTCCGCGGCCAATCTCATCAGTTGCGGTGCCTGTCTTCCATCCAAGAGGCTCGAGCAGTAGTGAGGATGCGTGGTGCAGAGGGGCACGTGACCATCGACGCTCCTCCCGTTCCACCACCACCATCTCCGGAAGCAGTGATACATGATCACAGCGCACTCTCTCGATGGACAGTCCAGGGTGTTAGCGAGTGCGCTTCGAGCAGTCGAGTGCCATTTTTCATCGCAGCTATGTGTTATGGTTATGGCCGGGTCGATGGCCATGTTGGACGACAGTACTAGCTCTTCTTCCATGTCGAAGGCAACGCAGATCCCAGAAGCATACATGTACTACCTCTCGGCTGTGCGCTCCCATGCGCATCTTGGATGGCTCTGACATTTGTTGTGTCAGTGCTCGCGTGCGGCACGTCGGGATCCCATCCATGCCCGGGGTGAAGCCGAGAGTGTCGACGTCCCGTACCCGTTCTTCGCGTTCCTCCATAGCGTCGCGAGCCATGTCTTCCTAGCGCTAAGCAATGACGCCGATGCGGAGAACAGCAAAGCCCTACGCGCAGACCGAGTGCACGCCCGCAGCAGGTGGCCGAGAACCGTCGGCGAGCTCCTCCCGCACGGGGCCGAGCACACGGTGCGAGGACTGCTAAGCTGGCTCAAACACTACATCGGCGCGCCGAGCAGGATCCTGCTGCTCGAGATTGTTCGGATAANCNTGCAGGGCACGCGTCCGCTGACGCTGCCANACGTNATCANCNCGCGGGCNTTCCTCGTCTCGGGCGTGCTCGCGCTCATGAAGAGAGCATGCGAGTACTTGGAGGATAGGGATATGCACGTTGCTGCCGCCGCCAAGCTACTAGCACCGAGTGTAGGCATGCTCGTCAACAGTATCGCTATTAAGTGCGGCGAGATCGAGCGGCGGATGCTCTTGGAGGACTCCGTAGACGAGCTCGTCGCGGTCACGAACCGCGTCGTCAGGGCACTGAAGGCCGTGGGTCGGATCCCGGGAGAAGATGGTCGGCAGGTGTAGGACGTCATGGCGAGTCTTCACAGCCTGCTCGGGGCGGTGGCGGGCGAGAAGGTCTATGTGTGGGACCTGCCCCAGTTGGCTGAACCCCCAGAAGACTGGATCTGGCGTCGACTGGTCCTGTTCATCTTCGTCCAATCGCAGGCTCGGTGGGGCGGCGCGTGCGGCGCGCCAGATTGCACGCAGACGTCGCCGGACGCGTGGCCATTTCGATTGCGCGGTGGATGCTGGCGATACGTGTACTGCTCGCGCCGCTGCCAGATGGCCGCATGGATACATCCTGCTGTGCCCCATCGACATGCGTGCGCTGCCGTGAGAAAGGTCTGCGTGGAGCACCGGATACCGGTCATGGCGGGACTCCCGGTCGCTCCGCAAGCTGGATTTGATATGGATCTTGGCCGACGCATGGTAAACCATTTCGTCGCCGAAGGCTACTACAGGATGTCGCATTTGCGTGAGAGGCCGACTGTTCCTGATCCTCGCGATGGTGTCTGATGTTGTCCGCAGCGTGCTATCGATCTGAGACGGCCTGGGAGGCCGAGATTGAGAGGGACAGTCGCGCATGAAGTTTCGGTGCTGCGCCAACAATAGAGAGAAGACCTGTATGATATATAGGGGTCCGACCCCCTCCGGGACACGACCCCTTTCGGTACATTCGACGATTTCTTCTGTTTAGCTCATCCCAACCCTTATTGCTCGACGATTTAGGTAGATATGTATCTTATGTACACGTCATGAAAGTTTTAGGGCGATTAGAGCGTAGCTTTGGCATCAAAATTCATCATCGCGGCGTTGGGAAGTCGCGTTTGCACCGTATTTGCTCCCAGCTTTCTGATGTAACTATTTGTGACTTTGTTCACGTCCACAATGGCCGCGTTATTTTAAATTAGACAGCTATGCCAGCAGCCTATGATACTTGGACTTCTCAACAGATGCTTTGGTCTCCTCAGACAAGGAGGAAGGCTGGAGAGAAGGGAGAACGACGCTGTCGGCAAACGCCGGAGATCCGGGACATTTTCGCGCTTCGAGTCTCGTTCATATCTGACTGTCTACCACCCGCATATGTTTCCCGATCCGCTCGTGACTCTACGAGCCGTATTTCAAGTCGATACAATACAGGATTTCAAATTATCACGAGGCAGACAGTCGATGGAGGGAGAAAATCAGGAGCGCAAGTTTTAATGGCCCGAATGGGGTCGGACCCCTGTATCTTGAAGGCACGCTCATAGAGTACATGGTTGTGTGTTATCGATATCAGACTGAGCCGATCTTCCAAAGTGGTGTTACAGAACTAGGATTACAGTCGTACATTTACATGTTGGTACAGTACAGGGATGCGGGGGTATAATACAGTGCTCTAAGCCCGCGCACAGCGCGAGCGGGATCTCAATGAACGAGGGGAATGAACGAGGGGCGCAGTCTACGCGGAGGCAGCATCGGACGAGTTGGTGTGAGCAAACGCGACGAACGCGTTGAAGTTGAACGTAGCGGTCGCGCCCTGGAACGTGAACTCGGGCGCGAGCTCGAGGACGCTCGCGCCGTCGCGTTCGAGGGTCGCGCTGAGGGTGTCGCCGGGCGTGAGCGCCTGCGAGAGCTTGTTCACGCCGGCCGTGACGTTGTACGTCTGGGCCGTCGTGCCGGTGCGCAGCGTGAACGTGCCGGGCGCGCGCGCGAGCACGACCGCCCACGCCGCGTCCTGCGTGAGCTCGAAGCTCGTCGGCTTGGGCAGCGCGTCGCCGCCCGCGGCCGCGTCGCGCGCGTGCGGGCGCGCCCACACATACACCGCGTCCTCCGTCAGGGTAGGGTAGGTGCCGGTCTTGAAGGCGGCGGCGTAGTAGCGCGTGAGGTCGAGCCAGCCCGCGTGGCTCATGCCGGGCACCCAGTCCGTGCCGGGCGGCATCGCGTCGAATTCGGTCGGGTCCTTCAGGTAGTGGCTCTCGCCGTAGTCGTTCCACGTCACGAGCTGTACGATGTCGACCTGGTCCCGGGTTGACACAAGGTTCTCCCACCGCGCGGCGTACAGGTGGTTGTCGGCTGAGTACAGGAAGTTTTTGTTGAAGCTGTCCTGCCCGTAGTGCGTGAAGAACCACGGCGAGGCCGCCGCCATGTATGTCTTGCCGGCCAGGCCGGCGCGGTACTGGTCGTCCGTCGTCGTGTTGCCCGCGAAGGGCGCGAGGGCGGCGGACGCGGCGAGCGAGGGCGGCGCGGTTGCGTCGGAGACGGCCGCGACGAGCACGGAGGAGGAGGAGGAGAGCACGCTCTTCGCCTTGTCGAGCGTGAGGTCGATCGGCCAGCCGGAGTTGAACTGCAAGTCTCGTCAGCGACTGATCATTTTTAGGGGAGGCGCAGCGTACGTTGAAGGCGCCGTCCATGACGCCGGAGAACGTCGCGGGGAACGTCGCCGGGTCGAGGAAGAAGGAGGGCACAAAGTGCACGGCGGCCGCGCCCGTGAGATCGGGGTGCTGCGTGAACTGCGTGCGCCAGCCGTCCGCGACGGAGGTCTGGCCGAACGTGCACGACTCGCCGGCTGCAACTTCGTCAGAAAAATGCGGATATAAAGCAGGCGGAAGGGAGCGTACCGAAGGTGGAGGCGAAGACCTTGCCGTCGACGGTCAGCTGGTTCGGGTGCCCGGCAAAGGTGGTGATATATTTGCGTAGCGGCGCTGCGTCCGCGCAGCCGAGGACGGACATGTCGAACGACAAAAAGAGCTTGAAGCCCGTGCCGGCCGTCTTCGCAGCGTCGTATGCGTCCTGGACGTGGCCGGCCTGCCACGGGTCCGAGCCGACGTTGAGCGCGAAGCCGTCGATGCCCGCGCCCTGCGCGAGCGCGATGTCCGCCGCCCACGCCGCGGGCGTGAATGCGTACGTGTTGCCGACGATCACGTGCGCGACGACGAGCTTCGGGGTGCTGGAGGTGCTGTTGGAAGGAGGGGGCGGCGCCTGGCGCCGGATGGGGAACGCGTGTGCGAACATGGCGAGGAGCGGGAGGGCGAGCGTGCGCAGCATCGTGGCGTAGAGTCCGAAAAAGGGAAAGTGGGAAAAGAGAAGGTGGGAGACCGTGCAACGGCGGGGAAGGCTGTGAGGGCTGTCCCCGCCGCCGCGGCCCATAGCTCTTGTACGCCGCGCAGAACAAAAGAGTGGGCCTTCTGCGATTGAAGGTGAGAACAACACGATTGGAGGAGAGAACAACAACACGGCGGACAATGGAGGTGGCTGTGCTGGTCCTCTGCTCTGCACACGCGGGTCCGCGCCGAAAATCCTTGTCCTCCTGCAACATAGCTATGAACAGACCACCCAGATACAACGCAAAGGCGCGGGGGTCCATTGCAGGCGGGTCGCGCAAGAGCGGCAAGGCAAAGGCGAAGCGGAGCAAGGCCGCGGCCGTTGCGGGCGCTGCGCCGGCAGCGGATGCGAATGCGGACGTGCTGCAGCGCAAGACGGAGGACGAGCGCGAGCACGATAGGCGGGCGCGCATGATCCAGGAGGTGTGTGATTAGCTTGTGTGAGGGGTGGAATACTTATGGAGATCCAACACAGCTCGCGAACGCGCCCGAGTCGAAGATCTCGAGCCGCAAACGCAAGCGCCTCGACAAGTACATCGTACGCTCCCCCTTGCCCGCTACACAGCACACAGCACACTGACGCCCGCGCAGGACAAGAAGCTCAAGCAAGACTCGCGCGTGCACGTCCTCGCCAAGCTCGCGTGCGCCCCCTGCCCCCGCTCCTGTCCTGCCTCTACCTCCGCTGATCGCCCTGCAGCGAGAGCCAGGCGAGCGCGCCGACGATGGGCCTCCAGTCCTCCGCGACGCTCGGCTCGGGCCGCCCGCGCACGCACGCCGAGCTCGCTGCGCGCGCCGAGCACGCCGAGGTCGCGCGTGCGCTCGGCCGGAAGCGTGCGCGCGTCGAGAGCGCGTCTAGTGCAAGCGACGACGAGGAGCGGTTCGCCTCGTTTGGTCCGGATGCCGCGGCCGGTACGTCTGGAACAGTCGGAAGCACGGCGCGCAACCCCGTTGTGGTCGTGGACGCGCCCGTCCAGCCGCCGCGCGCCACGCCGGCGGACACGGCCGTCGGCTCGGGCCTGAAGAGCGGCGGGGCGGCGCCGCGCTTCATCCCGCGCGGGACTAAGGTACATCGCTCGGACTCATGGGTGGATGTATGCGCTGAACCGATGAATGTAGACGCGCTTTGCGGGCTGGGGACGGCGCAGGGCCGAGCCGCAGCCGGAGTCGGATAGTTCGTTCGATAGCTCGGACTCGGCTGGGGACGAGGACGAGGACGAGGACGAGGATGACGAGGAGGAGGAAGGGGCGGACGAGGAGTGGCACGGTGTTGACGGGTCCTTCCAAGCGGAAGAGGCCGACGACGACTCTGCCGAGGAAGAGGAGGGGGACGCGGAGCCGCCCCCGCGGCGCGCAGGCGGCTTCAAAGCCTGGGCGATGCAACAACTCAGCGTCTCGCAGCCCTACGTCTCCTCCGGCTCGCGGCCCTCCACGCCCCCGCCCCTCCCCTTGCCGCCCAAGCGCGCAAAGACCGTCCCCGCCGGGCCCGCGCGCGGGCCGCTCGGCGAGGCGCTCCCCGCGGAGGCAACTAGCGCGCTGGCGCGCCAGCGCACGACGCACGTGCCCGTCGCGCGCGCGGCGGACGTGCAGGCCGCGCGGCTGCTGCTGCCCGTGCTCGCGGAGGAGGCCGCGCTCGTCGAGGCCGTGCGCGCGCACGCCGTCGTCGTCGTGTGCGGCGCGACGGGGAGCGGGAAGACGACGCAGGTGCCGCAGTTCCTGTACGAGGCCGGCTTCGGCTCGCCCGGTTCCGACAACCCGGGGATGATCGGCATCACGCAGCCGCGGCGCGTCGCGGCGCTCGCGATGGCCGCGCGTGTCGCGCACGAGCTCGCGCTCCCGGCGTCGCGCGTGTCGCACCAGGTGCGGTACGACGCGAGCGTGTCGCCCGCGACCGCGCTCAAGTTCATGACGGACGGCGTGCTGCTGCGCGAGCTCGCGGGCGACTTCCTGCTCGCGCGGTACAGCGTGCTCGTCGTCGACGAGGCGCACGAGCGCAGCCTCAACACGGACATCCTCCTGGGCGTGCTCAGTCGCGTCGTGCGCCTGCGCAACGAGCGCTGGGCGCGCGGCGAGCCCGGCGCCACGGTCCGTCGCTCCGCTCCCTGCACCCCGCACACGCCAGCTGACGAGGATGCAGCCGCTCCGGCTGATCATCATGTCCGCAACCCTCCGCGTCTCCGACTTCGCGGAGAACCCGACGCTCTTCGCGCCGGCGCCGCCCGTGCTCGCGGTCGAGGCGCGCCAGCACCCGGTGACCGTGCACTTCGCGCGGCGCACGGAGGCCGACTACGTCGGCGCGGCAGTGCGCAAGGCCGAGAGGATCCACGCGCGCCTCCCGCCCGGCGGCATCCTCGTCTTCCTCACCGGCCAGCACGAGATCCGCGGCGTCGTGCGCGCGCTCGAGGGCCGCTATGGCCGCCGCGCGCTTGAGGAGCGCAGGAGGCGGCGCGCGCCGAGGGAGGTCCGGGAGGAGGGCGCCGGGACGGTCGTTGCGGCGGGAGGTGCGCTGGATCGGGAGGAGTGGGTCACGGGGTGCTGATCGGACACAGTGGACGTCGAGGCGGAGGACCTCGACCTCGGGGGGCAGGACGAGGACCTCGCGGCGGACGTCGACGACGGGCTCGACGGCGGCGCGGCGCCGGACGCGGAGGACCTCGAGAGCGACGCGGACGAGGAGAACGCGCTGCTCGGGCTCGACACGGAGGAGAGCGAGGTGCCGATGCACGTCGTGCCGCTGTACGCGCTCCTCCCGAGCGAGCAGCAGATGAAGGTCTTCGACCCGCCGCCGGATGACGCGCGCCTCGTCGTCGTCGCGACGAACGTCGCCGAGACGTCGCTCACGATCCCCGGCATCCGCTATGTCATCGACTGCGGCCGGGCCAAGGAGGCAAGTCGCGTGCTGTCGTGCCCGCACGACGCGTGCGTCCGTGCTGACACGCCCCCAGCGCCGGTACGACCCCAAGAGCGGGATCCAGGCCTTCCAGGTCGCGTGGGTCTCCAAGGCGTCCGCCGCGCAGCGGACGGGCCGCGCGGGGCGCACGGGCCCGGGCCACTGCTACCGGCTGTACTCGTCCGCGGTGTTCGAGCACCACTTCCCGGCGTTCGGCGCGCCCGAGATCGCGCGCGTCCCGATCGAGGGCGTCGTGCTGCAGATGAAGGCGCTGCACATCGACGCCGTCGCGGGCTTCCCGTTCCCGACGCCGCCGGACCGCGGCGCGCTGCGGCGCGCGGAGCGCGCGCTCGTGCGCCTTGGCGCGCTCGAGGGACAAGCGGGCGCGATCAGCGCGCTCGGCCGCGCGATGGCGCTCTTCCCGCTCGCGCCGCGCCATGCGCGCATGCTCTGCGGCGGGCAGCAGAAGGGGTGCCTGCCGTACGTCGTCGCGCTCGTCGCGGCGCTCTCGGTCGGCGACCCGTTCGTAAGGGAGGAGAACATCGAGGGCGAGGAGATGGGTGGGGAGGACGAGATGGAGGAGGACATTTCGCACCTCACAAGCGAGGCGGAGCGGGCAAAGGCGCTCCGGCGGGTGCGCCGGAAAGCGTTCTTCCAGTCGCAGCATGTTGGTCCTCTTGCTATGTTGGCAGGTACTGTGGTGACTGACACTACGCTTCTTGTTGTAGCTCCACGGCAGCCTGGGCAACTTCACGAGCGACATCTTCCGGATCCTGTCCGTTGTAGGCGCCTATGAGTTCTCCGGTGGCGGACACACGTTCTGCGCCGAGCACTTTGTGCGGCCCAAGGCACGCTTTCCCCTCACCTTGAGCGCCGTTTCATGTGGCTGACGCCCCGTCCCAGGCGATGGAGGAGATCCACAAGCTACGCGCGCAGATCAGCAGCATCGTCGAGACGCACTTCGCGGGCGTGTCCGCGGGCTTCGTGGCGACGCTGCCGCCGCCGAGCACGCTGCAGCTCAAGATCCTGCGGCAGCTGCTCGCGGCCGCGTTCATCGACCAGGTCGCGGTCCGCAAGGACCTCGTCGCCGCGGACGGCGGCGGTGGCACGCAGTTCGCGACCGCGCACAACGTCGCGTACCGGGCGCTCGACGTCGACGAGGACGTGTTCATTCACCCGTCGTCCCTCCTCGCGGCACGGGCGCCGCCGGACTACGTCGTCTTTTCCGAGGTCGTGCGCACATCGCGTGTGTGGATGAAGGGTGGGTCTGCTCTTCTTCCTGCGCTGTCCGAGATTCTGATGTTTCGCAGGAGTGACGGTGGTGAACCCAGCGTGGCTGGCTGCGCTCGGGAAGCCAACCTTGTGCACCTTCTCAAAGCCGGTCAAGAACGCTGCCGGACAGCTCATGGTCATCCCTCGCTTCGGGCCCGGCTGGGAGCTCCCGGCAATCCCGGCAGAAAAGGCCACATGAGAGCGTGAAGAAAATGGTACAAGTAGTGTATATATGCCTGTATAATACGAGGATGCAAATGTGTACGTCTAGTGTAATGCATGACGGTCTGAAAGAAACGTGCGGGGGCTCTATGCCGGCCGCTTCTTGGGTATGAACATGACGTCCATCGGGTTGGGCTTCTTCTTCTTCTTTGGCGGAGGGGCTGGTGCATTTGGGCCGGGAGCGGGACGGGACGGGCCAGCTCGCGGAGGCGGGGCACGTTGTGGAGGGGGCGCATCCTTAGTCGGGATGGGCGAAGAACGGACAGACACTGTTGCAGGGCTGGACGCTCTCGAGAAAGCAGGCTCGCTTGCGATCGTCTCCGATGGTGCCGGAGTGTGCCTATCATCCATGACGACGTCTTGCTTCGGACCTGCGTTGATGTCTTTGGGCGCCAGGCTGACTGAGACATCGTTCGTGATGGCAGCGGCCTTTCGCTTCGCAGCCTTTGGTGCAGTCTGCGAAGGAGCCACCAGCTTGCCGGGTTGCGAGAAGTATGGGACGGTACCCTAAAAAGCGTGAGTTGATGGGGACCAAATGAATGACGTGTGCTTACGTCGACCAGATGCGAGCGAGCTCGGGCATTCGAGATGATTGTCTTCCAGTTCTCGTCACTACGTTGAAGCGTCGCAACATTGCCCAAAATGAAGAGAGATGAACGAGCACGGGTCAATGCTACGTTCATACGCCGGACATCTGTCGGGAAGGTGGATCAGTCATCCAGCATGATGTGCATAAGGAGAGGGATACGGACCCGCCAGGAAACCAACCGAGGTACCTCCAGGTGAGGCTCGAACGCAAGACAGGATGATGATGTCCTTCTCCTGTCCCTGAAAGCCATCCACCGTGTTGAAGTCGATTTTTTCGGCGATGTGTGCCCCGAACCGGTCAGTGAAGGTCCGGCGAAGCTGCTGGATCTGGGCCCGGTACATGGACACGACTCCGACACGGAAGCTGAAGTCGACAAGTGCAAAGTCCTTCTGAAGACGGTCATACAGCGCAGCGGCGACTTGTGCTTCCAATCGATTGACGAGGGAGGACCCAGAGGAAGTTTCTTGGCCCTGTACGTTGTAGAAACGATAGGGAGGGAACATCGTGTTCGAATGCCAGGCCTGCTTGGTCTTCTCCGCCATTCCCGGACCATCTAGCAGCCGTCCAGAGTAGAAAACCTCGCTTGGTAGCTCACTGATGTCAGGGTGCATACGGTACTGGATGCTGTAATCCATAATCAGTTCGGTAAACGAGCACGATTGACGAATATGCCTACCTGAGAAGGTATACAACATCCTTGCGCTGTTTCTGGAGCCGCACGAAAAGTGACTGGTCGTAATGGAACTTTTTCGCCTAAGGACCTGTCAGCCCTCGATCATCCACGACGTGAGAAATCTCCTCGCCTCCATTGACAGGACGGTAGGTGGGAGCTGCTGAGGATCTGAAATGAGGTTAGCACAACTCAGTCTAGAAGAAACACCGCTGCTTACCGCCCACCATAACACATCGCTTGCACTTGTACTTGAGAGGGATGAGTGAGCTGAGCTCAATTGCTTGCGCGGCTTCGTCGATGACAACCATCTCAAAGGAGTCGAACTGTGACAAGACTTCATGACCGGCACCAGAAAGAGTACTGCAGATGACGTCCGCCTCTTGAAGAACCTCGGTACGGAAACGGCGTCGCATGCTGTCAAGCGTTCTCGAGCTGTCTCGCTGCGAATCGCGCAGCTTGTCCAGCTGCTGCGTCAAGCTCGTCCGCTGCTGCTTGAGCTTCCGGATCTCCTCCTCGAGTGCTTGACTCTTGTCAAGGTTGCCCCGGGTTTCCTCGAACTCGTTCTCCTTCTGCTGCCGGAGGTTCTTCACAGAATCGATCTGGGCGCGAAGTGCCTTGACTTTCTCTACGCCGTCCTTGAGCGAGCCTTCGCCTTGAACGTTGGCAGCAGAGAGCTTGGCGTCGATGAGGGCGTCAACAGAAATGTCTCGGACCGACACGTTAATGCTCTTCTCTGAACCAAGACGAACGACATTTGCGGATCCGTCTTTCATACGGCTGGCCAACTCGTCGATGGCGGCGTTACTGGGGGCGCAGACGAGGATCTTGGGCAGGATGATCTTCTCCTCTGGTCCCTTGGTGGGGTTGGCCAAAGGGCGTGCACGTCGTGCCAGGCATGCCTTTACGAGCCCACATATCGTGGTAGTCTTACCCGTCCCTGGAGGCTGGAGAAATTGTCAATGAGGTGACACAAAAGTTGACGCAGCACGTACGCCTTGGATAAGTGAAAAGTCATCCGATTGAAGCGATCCAATGATGGCCTCTGCTTGGGGCTGATTCAGCGAGTATTGTGACATCGTCCTCTTGACGTCTACCTCCTCGAACTTGGTTATGCGAGCAAGTTGTGGCCGGAGGACATGGCCAAGTAGATCGTAGTATTCCAGACCGAGAAGTGCCGCATACTCTCGGTGGAGCGTAGCGAGGCTGCATGCATTGAGTACAGCGTAGTTATGACACAAACCACAGACTCACGAGAAGACTTTGGCGATCGTCCATTTGCTGTTTATATGAAGGCCTGGATCTGATGCGGCACTCTCCAGTCGAACGCGGAGTGATCCAGTAGTCGAGTCCCGCATGGTGCGATAGCTTTGTACCTTAGCGAGCAGGTACTTTGATGTATCCGGATGCTTGAGGAGCACGACGTCCACGTCTGACAAGTACCATTCTCTCCGCACGGTATCGGTGATCTCCATATCCATGTCCGTCCAGTCGTCCACGGTCTGCCGCGAGGTGATCTTGATCGGATACGTCTCCTGCGCCTCGGACTTGCTCTGGACTAGACCGGCCCACGCTTCGAGCACGAGAAGTGTTTCGAAGGTGCGCCGATAGTCGCCATAAGTACCGAAGTTGTCCGAAACCCGCGATGGACGTTGCTTGCCCTGCATATCCGGTGGCACGTCTCCAGGATGATTGTAGTCCCACCCGAGTATGATGCGGTGCAGCGCAGTCACGTCGGGCTTGAGGCGCATCGCCGCTCTCCGAGCATCATCTGCACGATTGAACCTGCCAAAGTTGTTCCGTTTCATCTTGACATCCACATCGTCGACCACCATGATCATGCGACGCTCCACGGGCTTCGTAGCCTTTGGTACCTTGGCCAAGCTACTGAGGGCAGCCAAGCCCTTCGGTTCCTCATCTGACTCTTCCGAAGATTCACTGGAGTTGGGTTCGCTGGAGGCCGCCGATGCTGCCTCATTCTTGATACGATGACCACCCTTGGAAGGTGGAAACGCGGTAGACAGGCGCGATGATGATGAGGCTTGCGGTTGAGGAGGAGCACCACGAATGATATCATTCTTGGTGAACTTCGGCTGAGCTGCCGCGGCCGCCCTCCGGATGTCGTTCATTGCTGCTGAGCTTCGTATGCTGGGAGCAGTCGGCGCTTTCTTCGACGACTTCGCCTGTGGCTTGGAAGACGTCGCTGCACTGAGCCAATTCTTTATGACCATCTTCGGCTTCACCACGGTCGGCTTGTCCTCCAGCTTCGGCCGGGTGACCACCTCGACTAGGTCGTCACTCTCGGGAAGAACCTCCACAACCTCGTCGTCGCTCTCCTCCTCGTCGAACATCGCCAGTATCTGGGCGATCTTTGCCTTTCGCACTCCGTCTAGCTCATACTTCCCGGGTTTGGTGTTGATCCGTAGTCTGTCCAAGACCTCTTGCGCGGGACGAATGTCCGCACTCTTCAGAGGATCTACGAGACTTTCGAAGAGGGAAAAGCTCTGATGCAGAAGCTCCGCGTCGGTGAGTCTTAGCCAGCGAGTAGTTTCCTCAAAGACTGGCTTGAGTTGGGTGACCATCTCCTTCCGTACTTCCGCTCTCGTATCTTCGTTTCTTCCGGTGGGGGCCAGTTGCCGTACTTGGACCATAGCGTCCTCGAAAGTGCGGCGATACGCAAGAGTGTCGCGGGCAAAAATAAGAGCGTCTCGCATCCATGTTGTCATCATCGTACGTGTCTCTGGCTCGTCACCCAAAGCCTTTGACCAAAATGGCGTCCGTTTGAAGATCAGACAGCTGACGTCCGCCATTCTCTTCCACAATGTACGCAGATGTCTTGCTGGGGGCTTGCCATCCTTGCCTGTCGTCTCAAACTGCCGCTTTCCAGATAGAAGGCCACTAGATGAGGCGCAGAGCACGTCGATGACGTCCGTGAGACATGTCACCACTGCTCGGGACCATGCGCACGCCTCCACCAGCCAAGGTACCACTTCGAGATATTGGGTCAGGGAAGCAAGTACGCCGTTGTATGTGTCATTTGGTAGATGCTCCAGCAATGCACGGAAGGTTTCAGCACGGCCATCAACATCGAACGCTTGCCCTACCAAAGCCTGGCCAGCAGATTGCAGCTCCATCGAGGGTGACATGAGAAACATGATGGTCGCTTGGACCACGCCTGGCTTCTGAAGGAGCGAATCGGCGACGTGTGCTGGCTGCGAATTGGCGAACCCAGCAAATGCACGGGAGAAGCCGATGTGGAAGGTAGACAGGGCGGAATTCACGGCCTTCAGTGTCGCTTCGGAGGAGGTACTTCTTGTGAACGCGGGTCGGAACACATCGGCGTTGAGTGTGGCCAAATGTGCCGAAGACGCGACAGTACGAAGAAGAAGTGAGTTTGCGTCCACACTATCTCTCGCTTCAGGGCCGCCTACGAGGTCGAATGTGCGTTCCCACAGTGCGGCGTTGATGCTAGGCGGTTCCAATGGGGTGTCCTTCGTCATGGCACGACATACACCTTTCGTACTTTCGCTGACTGAACTCACGTCGGAGAGGAGCATGGTTTCTATGAGAGCGCAACACGCTGTTCGTGCTGGCGTCCAGGAGGAGCTCGAATACGATCCGGCAAAGGCGACGGAAGCGATGTCATCCACGTGAGGTTGAAGTACGGCGGTGAATCTTGCGCGATGCTTGACGCCGTCTTTGGTATCACACCGCTTTAGAACACCTTGTAGTAGCTTGAATGAAAGGTTCAGATCTGGCTCATCACGTTGGAGATGTGACTAACTTGGGCTGCAGTGGCAATTACCGTCGGTCTGGCCCCCCCGAACGTCGCTTGCTGGGCTTCTCCCAGCAGAAACTGCATCACGCTTTCGAAAGCCTCACCCCAAACGGGCAGTCCCCATAGGGTTAGAAGGAAATTGGTCATCCACACCACGTTCTTATCGCCATCCACGCATGTGCTCTCTATGAGACGAGGGAAAGACGGATTGTCGGTCACAGATGCGAGAATGACGAGCGGGAAGCTAGGGTCTTCGCCTTCCCAGAGAAGAGCGTCCAGGTGTTGAAGAAGAGTGATCAAGCAGAGCAATACGTACGGAAATTCTGCAACGACTTCGATCAACTGCTGAACAAAGAGGGCGAGAGAAAAGGCTCACGCGAACCGCTGTCTTGTAGAAAGCCACGAACTGTATCTCGAATCTCGAGTGCAAGTGACCTGTGATCTGGAGCTTGTAACGGCAACTGGGGCAGTAGCTCGGCTATCGCCCTCCATAGGACAGAGGTGTCCGCCTTGATATGAGTGTCACGAGGGATAACACCATCAATGGCCTCAAGCAGGGTTTGAATGACGTTACAGTACGGCCCTACGAACTCCTCATTTCTGATTGAGCGCTTGGGATAGGACCGAATCTGCTCGACGGCCCAGTTCCGGATCTTCTCGTCCTCGTCGATGATGGCGTGCATGAGGTACACAGGCGGTGGATGAGGTGTGGTCGAACGAGGTTGAGATGGAAGCATGCAGAGAATGGTCGAACGGATTGAGTCGTCATCGAGACTGTTTGGTGTGCAGAAGAGGCGATAGAAAACGGGAAGGGAGAGGTCGGCGAGGGTAATGGCTGGTGTAGAAGCGTCGTTCGACGCATGTCCGGCAGCAGCGAGTTCCGTCGCGACAAGGTTCCGCTGCCACTGAGCAAAACTAGACCAAAAATCCTGCAACGTGGCGTCTGAGAATGCTCCAAAGTACCTATTGACTGGCGTAAGCCATGCCCATGGATGGTGGGCGCAGTCAAGACTCACGTCGTTCGAGATGAAGCCTTCCTCTCCTCCAGTTTTCTTGCACACCCAGCACATCCATCAAGGACTGCCTTTAGACTCTCCCTCCACGTTACGACTTTCGGGCTGTTGTACGCGTGCAGACGGAGAAGAAACGTAGCGGCTTCTGGTACCAGCGGGTCCGCGACTTTGCCACAGAACCAGTGAAGAGCACCTGTGGCATTGGATTTGGAGTAGTCGGCGATGAGAAAGTCATAGAGAAGCTTCAAACTCGCTTGGCTGTCCTCGGAGCTGGCAGGATTATCTCGAAGATCCTTCAGCACCTCCTCGAGTTTCGGGTTCCTCATGGTGCGAGGAACAAGCGAGGAGGTTCCAGAATAGTACGGGAGGTATAGTTGATAAGACGGTGAAGTATTATTGGCAGTAGACTCGCGACGCGACCGCCGACGAAGCCAAGAGTGTAGGACGAAGGTCACAAGTCGCGACGCGACGCGATCACGTGGACTGTGATGACTCTAGTCCTCATCACTGCCTGGAGGCTGGCAGTGCCTGCGATGATGAAGATAATACGTACTTATGTTCTTGATTTGCCCACACATATATCGAATGGTTGCTAGCATATACATTTTGTGGTCGCGTCCATGATACGCAGCCGCATCCGACAGGGTGAGAACGAGGACCTCGATGGGATATAAGTAGGCATTCCATATGACATGCTCTGGAATCTACGCATATATACACTACATGTAAGACAATAAAATACAATCAAGAAGCATGCGAACCACTCTGACGAGGCGAGCTTTGCACCTCCTTATATGTATCGGCTATTGCCGATTCGGGATTTGCATCTCTCTTGGATAGCGCATGGTGTGTCACAGAGACTTTCAGCGCGATGCCATCACCCCGGCTATTCAATGTACCATTCGTTGTGTGGTGAATCCGCGTGTCTGAGGCCATGCCTAGGCCCGCCCTAACGATCAACAAGCACGATGTGATTCCCTAGATGCAGAGCATTAGCGTGCAGCGTAATGTAGACGGGTGCAGAGATGTACCGCGACAGGTGGTATGATGGCCATGAACGCAAAGATCCATGGCTGCTTCATGATAAGTCCTATCGCGACAACGACGGAGAGTGTGCTGTGTGTCCTCGGTTAGGAAGTGTCTTCAATGAAACGTCAGCTGACGCACGCATAAACAACAGCAGACTCGGCCACGATCCAAATGATCGATAGCATGTCTCGACCGCGGACTCCCATAGGCGACATCCGCCGCGAGTTTCGAATGATAGGATAGATGATGAGACCTGTCAAAATTAGGCATGCAATGTGACGAACGGATGCTAAAGGACTCACCAGAGCACAGCACGTTGGTCAGCGCCTCACACATGAAAATGACCGGTAGCAGCCAGACTTCAGTCGCGTGAACAAGTGCCGGGGAGGCGTGATGGCCTGAGCCGTGCAGCGAAATCACGAAGCCAACAAAATCGAACACTACAAGCGCCGACGGAAGCATGATGACGGCCCATGAACGACCCCACACGACATAAAGTCGATAGATCTGAAAGAAAGCTTGAGAGTATCCATAGACAATGGCGATGGACACACGTACCAGTATCGCTTCTGTGCCGACCGCACAAAGCCCATACATGGCCTCGCGGGTAGTGGCAGCAGCAGAGCCTTCATCGGCGAGATAAAGCAGCTGACTGAGGGGGCTCGTTCCCAGAATCAGGAATCCATGATAGGTGAACCAGATAGTAGCCGCACAGTGCTGACGCGATGTTGTGAGCACCTCCGTCCATTGCGCAACACGTTGTAGAAAAGCTTACCACAAGGAGAATAATGAACATGAACAGAGAGCAAATCTCGATGACGGGGCTGATGGCACGGGCCTCTGACCCCTGTCTTCTCTTTCGCAAGACCCACATGGTACCGGCGAACAACACGGAGTAAACGCCTGTTTCGAATCGAGATTCAGGGTCGAATGATCGCACGCGACCTCGTGGAGTGACTCACCGAAGAGTATGAGCTCGAGCATTGCTCCCATGAATTGGATGAGCGGGAGATCCAGCAACCCAGCCATCGTGAGGAGGGGAAATGGAGAGAGGTGAGCGGCGGCGACGGGGCGGTTGTGCTGGGCATCGGCGGGGTAGGTATATATCCTCCCGGTGTGATGTGGGACGGGATCTTGGCTCTAAGTGTGGGAACTGTGTGATCGAGTGACGTTGATTTGCGCACGATCGCGGCGCCAAGCTTCCTGAATTAGACACGAGCAACTCGACATACCTATAGGAGCACCACTCGTGTAGGCAACAGACGAAGATGAGGTTTCTAGTCATGAAATTAGGTGAGCAGCCATGGTAGTTCCAAGTCAAGAGCGGAGCAGCGCGACTGCAAGTTCACCTCATATGCCGTCGGCATCCACAGGACTGGCCGGATAGGAAAGGCAATTTATGGGTCCCAGGTGCTTCTACGTTATTTTTTGCGTGTCTGTACTCTATATGCTAGGCAAATGGTCAATATTCCCCTTGTGTAAGAAAGCGGGGTGACCAGTCCGAGTGTTGATCAAGTGACACATCGATTGCATGGGGCGCCTGCATGTACCGTAGTATAGTCCATGTTGGTTAGGAGATGTATCTGTCGGTAGCGCCGGCGCACGAAGAACACCATGCATATATGGCGCAACACTCCTAGGCCGTCATTCGCGTCCAAAGGTCGTGCCAACACTGAGTACTGAGTGGAGGTGGTCGGTGGGAGAGGATACGAGTAGCCGGGCCGGTGAGCCGAATGCAATTCGATGCGGTACGCCTCTGGTTCAACGGCGGGCCTGCGCTATTATGCCTACTTAGCTTGTCAAGAGTCAAGTTACTTCCGCGCCATACACTCATAGCGCTCAGCAGCCAGAGATGCAGGAAGAATATCTGGTGTCACATTTTCTTCCGCTTCGCTTCTCTGTACGCCTGCGCCATACGTCTCTGGATACGTTCACGCAGCATGTCCGCCAGCAGTTGAGCCTTTGCCTCAGCCTCCCGAAGATCCTCAAGCGAATCGTCGCATCCATCGTCCATGACATACCCGGCAATCGCAACATCCAGCGCCGCGATTCTTCGATTGACAGATGCCGACGGAGTGAGCTTGGTCACACGATGTTCTGCGTGCTGAGCAAGCGCCCCACTTTCCAGGGAGGATGCAGTTCTCGGAACGTCACGCGCTACAGTAGTTGATCGACCGATCAGCCTTCGATCGACACACCACACCGAACAGTCTGACCTTTCGATACATTCGTACTGTNGCCATGAACGGTATCATGGAGACGTTCTGGTTGCCGCCGAGGGGTCGTAGGTAGAATCGCGAAAGTCACAGGCAGAATCGCGACTGTTGCATCCGGGGTGAAGAGAGCTGCAGGCCTTGATCGTGAGCGTTCATGTATGTGTCATGCGAAGATCGGCTCACCGTCCTTCACAGCGTCAGCTTCCAACGGCGTGTGGGTCGTATCCGCTAGTGGAGCTTCCCATGTATCGTAATCGTCTTCGTCCTCGTTAGCATCAATAACGCTGGCTCGACTTCGAAACATGGACGGCGTCTCGGGTGACGGGCTGCGACGTCGTTTGAGCGGCGGGCGGTTGGGGGATCCGCTTGCAGACGGAAACCCTCTTGCCAAACGTCGACCCAGTCTTTTCCTTGTAGATGTCGGGGTACGTGGAGTGGCAGTTTCAACCTCTCCATCGTCTTCGGCTGCTTCTTCTTCGCGAAGAAACGAGGAAGGACGAAAATAACACAGGCTGCTGAGCGAGTACAGTGTCGTCTGGCGCAGGCTCTCGTCTTGCGGTGAGGCTGGTGCAGTCGGGTACTCCGGGCTAGAGCCATCATACGCCTGTCCTCTCCGCTCCAGGCTGACCGAGCTCGGGACAATGTCAACTCCATGTTCATCAACGGGATGAGGGAGCTGAGGTGTCTTGACAGGCGAGTCGAGCAAGACCGATGGCAAGTCGACATCACCCTGGACTTTGTTCAGCTTCGTCGACAATAGACAGATCCGACATAGACATACCAGGTCCGAAACAAGGTCCGAGGATGGAAAGTCGAAGCGGTCCAAGATTCCTTGGCTCTCCGCCTGGGCGCACAAACGCAGGTATGGCCGAATCCGAGTCGGGCATACCGTGCCATCCACAAGTACTGCGTCACAAAACGCTGCAAACGCGGCCGGTCCGAGGGCTGGAGTAGGGACCGGTGGACGTTGGAAGGGAGCCACAAGAAGGTCCACGAAGGCATCTTTGGGCAACAGGACGGCCACCTCGCGATGGCTCGCCAG
>LCTX01008534.1:0-20020 GCA_002233555.1 Limonomyces culmigenus | reverse complement strand
GACCAGCCCCCGCTTCGTCCTCTGTATCTTCCATCCCAACGTCCCCAAGACCATCAGAATCTTCGTCTTCAGCGCCAGATATGTCCGCCCCATCAAAGTCGTCCAGGCCTTCCAGTAAGTCTGCACATTGTCAAGGTCCAGTATGAGCGATAGAACTCCAGAGTACACGCACCGTCTAGGCCGTCCTCATCGAGACCTGAGCCATAACTCTTCGTCTTCTCCTTCCCCTTCTTCCACCCTAGTTTGCCTTCGAGATACGTGATGTACGCGTCTTCCTGCCTTTCACGCTCGGAGCGCACGGGCTGCGCTACCTTCTGGGTGCGTTCTGCGAGCTTGGCTAGAGCAGACTTCTGCTTTTGAGCGGATGATTTCACAGGCTTGGGCTGGGAGGGGCGAGCGACAGTCGTCGATGGTACGGGATCCGAGAGGCGTGCCTTCTTCCGCGGAGGAGATGGAGCTGCCTCGGCAATTGCCACCGTCTTCACAGGGTGGACGTCGGGTGTGGACGTCACTCGAGGGCGTGTATGATGTTCCGCCTTACGCGACTTGTGGTCCTGGCGCCCCTGCCTCCGCTCGTCCTTGCGGGAGAGCTTTCCTCGGCCATTCCTGGCCGACTGCAAAGCTTGACTGTGTTAGGAGGAACAATCGTAGCATCACCTTGACACACCTGAGCCGAGGCCTAGTTCCTGAAGTAGCTGATCCGGAAGCTGAGGACCCCGCTTTGCCATAGCTCAAGGTGGTAAGAAAGAAACAGAGCGGCGCCTAATTTGCGACTCGCATCTTGGCCTCCGACGCTGCACTTGTATACACATTCAACACGCATCTTTTACTGGAATTGAGCTCGACAGAACTTCTCATTCTCCCACGATGCATAATTTCTTGATCTTGGACGGGAAACCAAGAGTTTGCGACGCCCTCGCTTGACTGCAGCCTCCTCAATCGTACTATCCGCGCGCCTCAACGCTACTCCAGGCTACTTGGGACGATAGTTACGCATTATTCACGTGAATCATACATGAATGCTACTGTACCTATACTTAAGGATCGCAAGCTCTCTGCCGTTTTATCGCCGCGCACTCTGCATCTGCCATCGTTCCAAATATGTAGCCCTGTTACTGCCAGATGACCTCCGGAACTAGCTGCTCGTCTAGAAGCTCTGTATAAATGAAGAGCAAGGGAATTGGGGGGCAATTACGGAACTCCACGCGCTTGATGCGATGCTTCAGATTCGCGAGCCAGTTCTTGAGTGGTTCAGCATCCTTGACCGTGTCGTTAAGGTCTACGAGCAAGATCGTGTTAAGGTTGCTCAAGGACCGGTTAACCCATTTGAGCTCGGCCCTGCTCGAATGACTCGGACAGACATTCATGTACAAGACACTTATGCTCTCGAAGATCGGATGCGGGTTAACCATCTTGCACTTGAAGTCCAGACGGCTCCGAACAGAACCATTTTCGTCAACGCAACCAAAATCGATGACATCGTAACTCGCGCCTGGTCGCAAGGTGATCATGCCTCTGTAAGCGTCTGGCTGAGACTTTATGAACGCCTGGAACACCTCGTGGACGACCATGTGATTTGTAGTAATGAGGGGAAGAACCATGTAGTCGATGGTGATGTTGAGTGCAATCGAAGGCATGGAAATGAGCCGAACAAATGCAGAGACTTCTGGTGGCATTCCTTGGATGTGCAGCACCTTCAGATGTGGCAGCAGAACTTGCCTGTCCACGTGTAGGATCCCCCAATCCGGGTCGTCCAAATCATGGTTGACATCTATCATGTAAAGCAAGAGTTCCTCGAGCAAACACGTGCTGGTTAATAATGCAGAAAAGGCATGTAAATCCGCGGGAGTTTGAACGCATCGGAGCTCGAGCCGTCGAAGTGAAGGCATGTGTAGAACAGCAGTCAAAGAAACACAATCTGTGCTTATATGCAGGTGTGTGAATGACGATAGTGAGCCTTGGAGGCATTCCGGAGTGATGTCATACGTTCCTTCAAGTTCTTCTGCAGATGTCAACGCTAGAACGCGCAGGTGCGGAGCAGCACATGCGTTCAGTACCGCGGGTCGACCCCGGGCGTGACAGTACCCCATTCGTGTCAAACGACTGTATCTCGCTCATTTGCGCACCGATAACGAATAAATTGCCGATCTAGGTAGAGTCGCTGTACTAATATACAATGGCGAAAAAAGCAATAAGATTAGTGAGGAAGGAGAGGAGCTACGTGGGTAGGAAAGTTGCGTTTTTGCCCAAGTCACCGCTCTCCCACAGGATCGTCCAGTTCTCGCTATTGAGGTGAAAATTCTATAAAGTAAGCATATGGAGATGATTAGATACAGCATAGTTGGTATACGGCAAGGTATGGAGGTAGAGAGAGGCCTACAGCACTATGTAGGCAGACGACAAGAATGAGAAAAGGATCAACTAGCCACTCACAGCATGTGTACCTGAAGAAGTGATGCAGAAAGCTCACCAATATAGTCTCACAGCCTACCTTAGAGCGACAGAGTTTGTTTCAGAGCAGCCATATGGTTTGCGGCCGATGTGCGAGGGCGAGGTGAATGTGGTCGGTGCCCAAGGGAGGAGAACGCCACACATCCGGGCCAGCCAAACAAAAGTGGATGTCTCCAGCTCATTCTTACGCCAACAAGGTCAAGCTTTCACAAGTGCATACCAGAGTGTATCTTAAACGTACACACAAGAAATTGGCCCAGCTATGTAATGTGGATATGTTGTTAGCATGAGGTGAAGCGTTTGACACGAATGGGGTCGGTGACTGCCCGGACCCGAGTGTAGAGTCTCTGTCGTGCGGCTCTGATTTATACATGTTTCTGGAGCCCGATCGTCTCCAAAATACTGGATTGAGCTCGTAGGATGCTTCACATGGTACCGCTGAACAAAAGTTATAGATAATCCGCCGAGGGCAAGCCACAGAACCGGCTCAACACCTTTTGACACGAACGAGGCCGGACCGCGGTAGTACCGGTATTGGTGAAAAGAGTGTTGTTGGCAGTCGAATCCAAAGAATGATTTTGAATGATGCGTCCTTTTGCTTGCCAACCTGAGATGTTCTATATAATTGCAAATGACCGATAACAAGTACATGATATAGTCCGCAAAACCCTTCACTCTATGCATTGTCCCCGTTGAGGATCAAGT
Source organism: Limonomyces culmigenus (assembly GCA_002233555.1). Classification (NCBI taxonomy): domain Eukaryota; kingdom Fungi; phylum Basidiomycota; class Agaricomycetes; order Corticiales; family Corticiaceae; genus Limonomyces; species Limonomyces culmigenus. Next base: position 16,864 of record LCTX01008534.1, on the reverse strand, counting down.
CAGCCGCCTTCTCACTAATCATGATGATGGGTGCCTGAATGAAGACACCGGGAATCCGAGGGAACACACTCGCGTCGACGACACGCAAGCCCTTCGTGCCTCGCACGCGGAACTCGCTGTCCAGAACCGCATTCGGGTCATCGTCCGCGCCGATCGCATTCGTGCAGCTCGCATGGTGGCCCCAAGCGCGGTCCTTGATGTACTGCCCGATGTCGGCGTCAGACGTGACGTTGGCGCCAGGGTGCTCCTCCACGAAATTGGTGCCGCCGAGGAAGCTGTAGTCGTGGTACTTGGCGAGGGCCTCGCGGGACGTGCGGACGGCTTGAACGAGCGAAGCGAGATCGTCCTCGTCTGCACCGTTGGTCGTAGTACCCGTGTCGAAGTAGTTGAAGTCGATGACTGGAGGCTCGAGTGGGTTCGCTGAGCGAAGGCGTACAGTACCCGCGGTGTTACGGGTGTGCGCCTTCAGCGCGTACCACGAGAAATGCTTGTGATCGGCGACAGCCTTGTCAAACCAGTTTGGCGCGTATCCCTGGAACGAGATGGGACCACCAAAGATGAAGAGATCAAGATCAGATGTTGGGGCGGTATCGGAGCGAACACCCATGGCGGTAGCGAATCCGTTGGACGCGTACGTGCCGCGGGAGGCCAGGAACTCGATCGGAGTGTCCACCCACTGCTCGTAGCACTCATCATGTGCTTTGCCGTCGAAGGTGCAGCCGTCGAGGATAGAGAAGTCACTGGTATGGGCGACCGTCACAGGTATCTCGTATCGATCCTGCATGTTCATGCCCACGCCGGGTAAGTCGACGAGGGTGTTGATCCCAAACGATGTGAGCTCCGCCTTTGGACCGATACCCGACAGCTTGAGCATCTGCACCGAGTTGAACGTGCCACCGGCAAGGATGACTTCCCTGGTCGCGTTAGCGGAGCCGGGAGTTCCGGTACCACCGGAGAGAGGTGAGGCATGGTAGAGATGTGCGCCATCGAGAAACTCAACTCCGATGGCTCGGGGCGTGCCACTGGTGGTGTCGAAGATGACCTGGGTGACATGACAGTTGGTGCGAACGGTGAGAGGATAACCGGCGTTGACGGTGTCGACGATGAAGTCGCGCACAGAGCGGCGTGCGCCATTTTCCTGAGTCAAGGGTATCTGGAAGTAGCCTGGGGTGGAGTCTCGGCTGGAAGTGCGTGCGTTCGGATCGTGGAGAAGACTAGCCAGGCCTGCTATAGATTTGAAAGGAGACCCCTTCCCCGCGACAGCTGCGCCACCAACCACATGCTGGACAAACTGGGTGTCTACAGTCAGGAGGCTTGCATCCGTAGGCTGGGTAGGTAGCCATTCTGAGAGGTTGTCGATGTACTGCTCCATATTTGATGATGACCAGGAGCTGTCACCGGTGATTTCGGCAATGTTGTCCCAATCAGACGCGTGAGGTAGAATCCAGATGAGAGCGTTGTGAGACACGCAGCCGCCGAGTGTTCCCGCTCGAGGATAGCTATGAAAACAGACGTTAGTCATGACCCACCCACCAGTCAAGAGCAGACCACGTACAGAATGCCAAGAGGTTTGGCGTCAGCTGGAGGATCGAGCCCGACGTACTGATGTCCACCGCCAATGTCGTAGACGTACTTCGGGTCACGCTGGGCACGCTGTGGATCTAGGTAATGACTGACCCAGTAGTCCCACCGCAGTTTGGGATCCTCCGTTACAACACCCTGGAAGGCTGGTATTGTCACTGGGCCAAACGGCAGTTAGACTGAGCAGTGTACTGGGCAGAAGTCGCTGGCTTACCATTGGCGTTGGTGCCTTGGTCGTCGCCCGCTTCTATGAGAAGGACGCTGTGGCCTGCACGGGCGAGTCGACTAGCAAGAGGGCCACCGCCAGCACCGCTGCCAACGACAATGTACTCGTAGGAGAGCCTTTTCGCCTCTGGCGCGGATGGAGCACCGGCGACATTCCCGAGCTGGAGGCCAAGGACGACAGCAAAGAGTCCACCGAGCAGGAAAGTACGCATCGGGAGATATGGACATAGCACTGGGTACAGAAGAGCACTTATACCTGTACGGATAGCCGGTGATCGTGCGACAGTTTCCTTGTGATAGACATGATTCGTTGGCAACAGAAGACTTGGCGAGTGCACAGTCGACGGACAATCACTTCAGGGTCGGCTAAGAGACACTGTCACAAAACAGCGACATGAGTACATTGAGAAGAGCACATCATGCACGCCTGTGAGACGAGATCGAGGCTCCTCAAGACGTTTGAACAGGCGCCATGGAAGCTGCACTGGCAAGCAGCATGCCGTCATCAACTTCTTGGAGACCGCCCGCTCGCCGCCCGAAAGATGATCACTCCGGGATCACTCACACCGGAGATCCCGATGAGGATGCTTGACATACAATCACACGGTTCTAAGTATCCACGCGACAAACCTGAGTCAGCAGTTAGTCAAACACTCGGATGGCCAGCTGAAGCTGACTTGTAGGAAAGAAAGAAACCAATAGATAGACCATCCAACCTCTACTACAGATCGTATATATTCCAACTCTGTGATGTGCTTTAGTATGCGACCTTTGCAGATGACGACGAGGACACGGACCTTCCGCCAATGCACACCCCAGTAGTCTTTGATAGGTCCGTCGATACCGAGCGCCATGCCACGGAACCACCAAAAGTTCGCGACAATGGCAAACATGAGCACGCCGTAAGTGATCAATTTTGCACGCTCGGATAGTATCCGCGACGTGAGTACAAAGTGGTCAACGATGTGACCGAACATGAGCACAGCAAAGTAGAGCGTCGGGAGCTGTAAGAAGACGCGTGAGCCCAACCTCACGAAACAGAGAATGATCTGGCGTACGTAATGATGGACGTAGGTGACACGGCCCATGACGAGGAAGGGGACTGAAGGGAACGTGAGCACGGTGTTCAGCGAAGATACAGAGCTGCCTACAATAGTGGAAGAACCAGCCAAGGAACGCGATCTTGCCCACATACAGGAAGTGTCCCCACTCCTCAGAGCTCATGTCTTGGTACTTGCGCTGCCATCGGAAGAGGTACACACCGAGTGCGAGCAGAGCAACCATTAGGCTGATGCCGCCACCAAAGTAGATTACGGGAGTGCCAAGTAGATAGAACTTGGTCTGACCGTCTCCCCAACCACACATGCGCAGGCCGAGGTGGAGGAAAGGCCAGTCGAGTGGCTTGCTCGCAAGGACGTCCTCCTTGTCCGGATCCGGGACGAGTGCGTTGTTCGAGTTCATCATCGCAACGTTCAGATGCCAGAAGTCGTGCAGGAACGGACTCTTATAGAACCGGGCTTCGCCAGGCGGAAGACGTTGGTTGACGTGGCTCTCAACGTTCCAGTAGGTGTGCACGTCATCTGGGTCGTTCTCTTTGTCGCACGTCACTTCCGTCTGCTTGAAGCCCCACTGGGGAAGTGTCGCTGATGCGGCCCGGAGGTAACATCCTAAGATTTGGTGTCTGAACCGGAGACGTGTTGTGAGTGCGTGGATCTTCTGGACGTTCTGGCGCCGGCCCTGTTTGAGATCGTCTACCACCTCGACAACCCAGTAGTCGTGACTGTCGCCGATCGTCGCGTTGCCGTAGCAGGAGACCTCGTTGTGGTTCTTCGACACAAAGGATGGGACATTGTGGGAGTGCAGGTTCCGTGTCGTCGATGTATGGCTGAGTTTGATAACGTCCATGTCCTCGAGGAAGCGCAGTGGTTTCGTCGCGTCGTATTCGGGCTCATCCCACCGCGGAAGGATCATCCAGTTGTTGTTGTCGTCCTTGTAGTGGTAGCATGTCACCTGCTGCTGGTTCGAGCCTTCGGGGTACGTTTGCACGTGGGAGTGTAGTAGTCCTCCGCCGTAGCCGTAATTCTTCAAGGTGACCTGGGAGCCGAACGCGATCTCTAACCCCTCCAGTCAGCGTCGTGGACGCAATGACACGTGCACAACATACCCAGTGGGGCCCCACCAAACTGGTTTCCGACAAGGTTCGCTTGGAAGAGCGAACTCATTTGTGCATCGCCAGGGCCAGAATGGTTGAGGATGATGAAGTGAACCTTGAACGCAGCCATGTAGACAATGAGGGGGAGCACGATGAGGCAGGCTACCCGAGCAACCCAGTGTCGAGCCTGTTCCTTATACGACAAACGGAGATCGCCAAGCTTGGTCCAGAGGTCCTCGATGGTGTACACACCAACAAGGGCAGTGACGAAAAGGCCGACAAGCTTGATACTGAGCACCGCTTAGTGATCGATCAAAAACGCATGTGCTGAATACGACTCACCTGCACACACATCCGATCGACAGACCAGTTGCTGTTAACCATAACCACCAGTCGAAAGAGAAGGACCTGTGGAGCAGTCAGAGAAGAAACGGATTCAGTTGGCTGTGATGCATACTGATATTGCTGATTATGGAACTTGGATAGGCAGAAGACGGTCAGGCAAGTAAAGAACAGGAGCATCGAGTCCAGAAGAATGAATCGAGAGATGCAGAGCCAGGCAACATCTGGGGAACTGTCAGTGCATTCTCACTCCTCTGCAACCTGTGAACTTACCGCAGAGGACCATAACAGCTACCATATGGCACGCACGCCAGCTCATGCCGAGCTCTACCGCAGTGTACCACCCGAGTGGGACCATCGCAACACCAAAGCACGCAAGGAGGACTCGCATGGCAACGTACGGCACATCGTCTGGGTACTTTTCTCCGCTCTTGAACTCGAAGCGGCCGTCAAAGCCAGAGAGGAAGCCGGCCAGACCGACGAGCATCTTGCCAAGAGGCGGGTGAACGTCGAAGTAGAACTCACGCTTGATGTAGTAGCCACCGAACTTGCCGAAATGGGCTTCGTCCCAAACAACATTGTCCGCCTTCCCGATTCGGTAGAAGCGCGTCCAGCACGAAAGGAGGGTGTAGATAGCCGGCGCAATGTGCTCGATGTTTTGCTCGAAGAACTCGCGCTGATCGCAGTCAGGATGGATGCCTTCACTAGAGAGGACGCATGCAAACTCACAAGGTTCGAAGGAGGTGGCAAGGGCGCTCTCCGCACTCGCCCACCGCCCATACCCGTGTTCTTTGTGGTGTTCGACTTCGCGTACACATCCTTCACATCATCGTAGCCCTTGTTCAACGGCTCGAGCTCGTGTTGCTCGCCATCCGCACGAGTGCCGTTTGCACGAGGTACGCGCCGGCGCGTGGTATCTTCTTGCATATGATAGAGCGGAAGGTCTGCCTCTTGTTGGTGGCGGGCCTGGTATGTCGAGGCGCCCAAGTCCTCAAACTCGGAGGAACTGCGCGGAGACGGTTCGCCGATGTGAATGGCGGAGTGGCCTGAGCTCATCAACGGCGACCAAAGCGGCGGCTGTTAATGTCGTCCGTAACACCGAGCACAGCGGGGACGAAAGGAAAGCTATACGTGGCCAGTCTCGACGAAGGGTGTGGCGGAAGTCAATCTACCGACAGGCGCCCGAGGCGATGATGGCTTGCTTTTCTCCATCCATCACAACGTTTTGCCCAACGAGTTGTGGAGACCAATTTACTCGTTTAATGGATGAGGGACGGCTGCGAAAACCTAGCACTTATGGTGGCAGTCATGCGCGTCAGTGGCTGACACTCTGGGTCAACGTCGTTGCTGGTGTGCTCCTCTTCTCACCGCAGATGCGCATCGGCTATCCGAAGACATGCCGCGCTGGCATCGTGCTCGTCGTGCTTATTCACGGAAACGATCAGATGGCTCGTTACTGTGCTATCATCTAGGTGCCTGATCTGAATGCTTGTGCCAGTGCTCGTCTTTCCTCGTCAGTATCTAATTTGCTTGTGTCATCTTCCTGTCGCGAGCAACGGAACTCAAAGCAACAGCATGGGACCGGCCGCCGCCGGCGTCTTCCATCATAGCTATAGCGTGACCTACGATCGATGGCACGCGACGCGTGCGTGCTTTGCTCGTGCTGTCGATGATTACATGGTGTGGGCTGCTTCTAGGCCACGGCCTCGCCGAGTCACCGCAGCATCGGCCTCCCTTCGACCGAGGAGGAATGCACGTGAGAAGGCATCGCCCGCTCTTCTCTTCATCAACAACGTCCTTCTGTTGACAACGGAACTGCTCATGGTTCTCAGGCGTGCGGCCAACGCAGCCCACACAGCCCGTTATCGGTCGCAGCCACGAGTGGAGTGATCTTCTCCACCATGTTGAGGAGACGGTTCTGACGGTCATCTGGCATATGGCGCACTTTGCGCCGTCTCCATTCACATGCTGCTTCCTAGCACGCGATAAGCCCCTGCGTGCCATATATAACTCAGACAGCCGCGTCCCCTTTTCGGTGTCGCAGACCTTCAGCTCTCATCCGCTCACCTGCCCCCATCCTCATCTTCCTGCTTGTCACTATGGTCCGCGTCGCCCTCACCACCGCGTTCGTCGCATCCCTCGTTCTCTCGGCCTTCGCCTCCCCGGTCGAGCGCGCGTCCGTCGTGACTGTCCCTCTCAAGAAGATCAACACCGTCACGTCGGCCAAGAACCTCATCCAGAAGGACCTCCGCCGTTACAAGGCGGCGGCCGTTGGCTCCGGCACAGTTGAGAACGATGTTGTCAGCTACATTGCTCCCGTCAAGGTCGGCAGCCAGACCTTTGACCTCATCGTCGACACTGGTAAGTTCACTACCAAGATATGGGATCGTCGGAAGCTCACGAAATCCTCAAGGCTCGTCCAACACCTGGGTCGGTGCCAACACCAAGTTCACCGCTGGCTCTACCGGTGTGAGCACTGGCAAGTCGGTCTCCGTCTCGTACGGCTCTGGCTCGTTCTCTGGCACTGGTTCGTTGTTTCAGTTTTGACGCCACCTTCTGTCACTCACCCTTACGTACAGAGTACACCGACTCGGTCACCTTCGCTGGTCTCACCGTCAGCAAGCAGTCGATCGGTGTTGCCAAGACCTCGAGCGGTTTCGATGGCGTTGACGGCATCTTCGGTGTCGGCCCCGTCACCCTCACCCAGGGCACCGTCTCGGGTACCAGCTCCGTCCCGACGTTCCTGGACAACCTGTACTCGCAGGGCACGATCCCCACCGAGGTCCTCGGCGTGTACTTCAAGCCCGAGTCCGGCAGCGACACCGACGATGCCAACGGCGAGCTCACCCTCGGCGGCACCGACTCGACCAAGTACACTGGCACGATCACGTACACCCCGGCCATTGGCGTGAGTTGAGAGCACCAGGGAATTTGGCATCCCTCACTGACTTGGAACCTTCAGCCGTACTGGGGCATCACCGTTTCCAGCACCACGTACAACGGCGCGTCGATCGGTGGCAGCACCTCCAACGCCATTGTCGACACCGGCACCACGCTCATCTACATCCGTGAGTTTGAGTGCATGACAACACAAAGGTCTCGCTGACTTTTGTCCCCAGCGACCGCGACCTACAACAAGCTCTTGTCGGCTACCGGCGGCAAGACTGATTCGTCCACTGGTCTGCTCAAGTTCACGACCAAGCCTACTGGCAACTTCGCGTTCACCATCGGTGGCAAATCGTTCGCCCTCACCCCGGCGCAGTACATCATCCCGTCGGCTCAGGCTTCCGCCATCGGTGTCCCCGCCTCCGGCTACTACTCGTGGATTGCCGATGGTGGCAGCTCGGGCGTCAACCTGATCGTCGGCCAGAAGTTCCTCGAGAAGTCAGTCCCTCTCCCTCGGCATCCTCTAGCTGCATTACTGACGACATTCTATAGCTACTACAGCGTCTTTGACACTTCCGCCGGACGCGTGGGCTTCGCGACCAGGGCTTGAGAGGATGTAGTGGTTTGTATCCTGTAGCATCATCTGTACTTTGGAAATATCTGCATGCACCCGCCAAATCATTTCTGGAAATGTGTTCCTTTTTGGGTCAGCATCTCCTACGGAGCCTTACTTCAAGACCCTTGGCCTCAATTTCCACATGCCCTGAAGCGCACCGGCTTGTGAGTGAGGAGGTGAAACGGGACGGCTGACGAGGAGGAGGTCGATGCGTTCCTGGTCTCACGTGATCGCGTCGACGCCACTCTCACCCTTCCGCCTCTTGCCTTGCTCTTGCCCACGTCCACGCATGACTGCCAAACAACATTCAGCGTTGGACGCACCTCTCTCGCTTTCCGGACGATGGGCCAAATCTCAGACTGGGATATATGCTTCGTGGGTCTCTGCAAGTGTCCGGTTCCGTTGTGTCGCTCGCCGCCTCGCCATCCTGCCTGGAGAGAAATGCAAGCGCTACGAACCCTCGCGTGCTAGTATGGGTATCAAAATGGTGGTGGTGTATTTGAAAGAGGCTGAGAAAGTCTTTACATTCGATATGGATGTTTCTCCAGGTGAAGAGACCATGATCTTTGACGGTGATTTGGTGAGAGACATGGAGGTCGAGATACGACTAGTAGACTGGTCAGCAACCCTCGATATTAATGCATTCTCCGTTACTGAGGTGTGTTGCTCAACTCATATACATCTCGTAAACTCATCCGCGGCCGACGACAGGGAGAGATATTGCCGACGTCTATTCCTGCAGCACAGAATCAGATACTGTGCATCGGCGACAGCATCACCACAGGATGGTGTGACCCTTCGCAGCATGGATCTTTTGTTCGGGGTGTTGAACATTCATGGCCATACGCTCTGGTACGAGAGCTCCAGCAGGGAAACCCACCAGCACACGCGGATGTTGAGGTCGTTGCTCATCCGTGGATCACCTTGGTTGACGACGCAGATCCCAATCACAAGCGGGGAATGCAAACCAAGTTTTGGCATGTAAGTTATGCTCATTTTTGTCTAAAGCGGCCGCTGAACAGTATGGAAGGCACATATACGCGATGACGTGAAAGATTCGGAATGGACCGGGATCGATAACCGATCCACGGTTGTGTTCATTGCGCTTGGTGACACACATAGGTCAAGTTCACGAGTAATCGAGAGCTCACCTCTCGCTAGGCGTCAACGACAATGAGTGTATCACTGGAGAACATGTCCCCGACGAAGTCTTCTTGAAGACAATGACTGGATTTGTGACATGTCTCAAGGACAAGCTCAGCTCTTTGAAGCACATCGTGGTCATGGTGTGTGATGAGCTCGTCGTCCTCGTATACCTACTAACTCGTGGAAGACTCCCTGGCCATACGAACACGCTCCGATCCCTGACTGACTGTACGAGCCGAAGCTCCGTGACACTGTGCTTGCGCTGGACCGGCAATGGTCTGTGAGCCGCATCCTAGCTCCCAAACTGCACCATCTTGCCACGTTTGGCTGGTATGGCGAATCTGAGGATATCCTGGACGGATGCCATCCAAGCGTTGCGGGGCATGGTAAGATTGGAAGACATCTTGCTCGGTGGTGTCTTTCCACCGGTATCTTGAACAATTAATGCCCCATAATACCACACTGTGGCTTGTAGAAAGCATGGTGCTTGTGCTTGATTACTCTCGACAACCCATTTATACTTTCTGTTCATATTCACATCTTTGGCATATGTAACACGCTTCTTGTATTGGTCTGCCTTGTGGTTAGATGCGACATGACTATGAAGCAAAATTGAGGGAGTGTATTGGTAATTGAACCAAGCTGTGCTATGTGTGTAGATTGACTGATAGTATTCCCGGCAAGGGAGCGTTAACGGTAATTCTTAATCTGTCGGTAAACAACGACAGCCTTTCATCGGGCACTTGGCACAGTGGTAGCGCGCACGCTTCGCATCGTTGAGTCATCACACTCTACACGACTGCGTGAGGTCTAGGGTTCAATCCCCTAAGTGTCCACACACTTTTGCTGGTCTGTAGTCGTGGAAGGTCGATGGAAAGAGAGGCAGGAGGAGAGGCACCAGGGAAAGCCTCCAAAATCAAGTGCAGGTGCTTTTTCCAAGCCTTCAACCACTTCTATGTGTGGATCTATGCTTGATCTACCCATCAGAGTAGTTGCATAGCCATTCATGAGCTATAAGATTCTGTTGGCAAGCCGGCGAAGCCAGAGCGCCGACTTTGACACCGTTTCAGCGCACTCGCGTCTTTGAGACACAGGCTCCTTGTAACTAAAGATTGAATACTATCTTAGAGTCTGCGTTGATCCTTCTGGTACAAAAATATCGACCTAAAGAGATGCCAGCGGGATTCAAATATCGAAAGACGACGACGCCAGAAGTTTGCATGCCATGACCAACCCATCTCTTGACCTACCTACTTTATCAGCTGGAGCTACCACCCTCTATGATCATTGCACTGCTGCAAACAATATTCTGGCTTGTGTGTTTTGATGCACGGATCTTGCAGCAAGTTGTGCTTCACGTCAAGAAGTGATTGCCCAGAATGACACGGGGCATTGGTGCCCAAACTGCACGCATTCATGGTCAGGGATATAGAGTGACATCACAATGCAGCCGATTTCTTCACAGACACGTCGTAGCCTCAGCCAACAGGGACTGCCCAAGGAGTGTCTGGTCAGAACTTCAGTCACAAGAGCCGTCCCGGAGCTTCCACGAACAACTGCCGAAGGCCAAGCATGTGCGTGACGGATCCCTGCAGCATAATGAGTACATTCCTCGATCCTCTATGCCGTGATCTAGCCCAGAACCAACGGATCAGGTCACTGTATGTCAAAGGAACACAACTCGCGAGAGTTGTACTCACGCTTCTCGTACAGTTCCCCTCTAGTAACAGACCTGCTGATCACTCTGAGAGATACATTCTCCAGCTTTGCCATCATCGGCGAATAGGTTCCGTGGGAGATGATGTCCACAGCGCGTGACCGCAAGCGTGAGCGATGACACGTGCCCATCCCTGAGCTTCCTTCCGCTCTTCTTCCGTCGTGTTGCTCGAGCCTAAAAGTCTAAACCTGTACGAGACCAACGTCCGCGAAGATTTATCGGGTGTCAGGCGGACAGAAATTTGCCACCGGAGCAATGATTTGAGCCTAGAACGCTGATAGACTAACAACCGTTCATGCTTCGCTTGCCTGGAGCTGTTCCACCGGCGAATTGGTCCCTGCTGGTGGTCATGCAACGGTGCGAGCAACATCCTCGGGTAGCAGCAAACGAGCACGGGGACTGATCCCGGCCCGATGTATAGAAATTCCTAGCTCGTCGTAGGCTTAAATACCCCCGTCGTCGGCCAGGGCAAGATCCAGGTTCACCTCTTTCGTCGTCGCACCCAGTCATCCCAACATGCCTCGCTTCACCGCTGCCTCCCTCCTCCTTCTCGCCCCGGTCCTCGTGTCGGCAGCCTGCTCGTCGGTGCACGTGTTCGGTGCCCGTGAGACGACGGCCTCGCCCGGCTACGGTTCGACCGCTTCCGTCGTGACCTCAATCGTCAACTCGTACTCTGGCGCGACCTCTGAGGTCATCAACTACCCCGCCTGCGGTGGCCAGTCCTCGTGCGGTGGCGACTCTTACGCCCAGTCCGCGTCGGCCGGTGTCCAGGCCGTTGCAAGCCAGGTGAACTCGTACAACCAGCAGTGCCCGAACACCGTCCTCGTCCTTGTCGGCTACTCTCAGGTCAGTTACAATTGTCCCGACGTCGTATGTTACTGACCCGGTGATTACTGTAGGGTGGCCAGATCTTCGACGACGCATACTGCGGCGGTGGTGACAGCAATGAGGGCATCTCGAGCACCGCGATCCCCATCTCGACCGCCGCACAGAAGAAGATCGCCGCAGCCATCTTCATGGGCGACCCGCGTCGCATTCCTGGCCTGTCTTACAACGCCGGCACGTGCCAGTCCTCTGGGGTGAGTCTGCTCAATAATGGAGTTTGATATGTGCTTACCGATCATCCTATAGTTCGCCCCGCGCCCATCAGGCTTCCAGTGCCCCTACGCTGCCAACATCCAGTCGTACTGCGACTACAACGACGAGTACTGCTGCAGCGGCACCAGTACCGCAGTCCACAATGGTTATGCGCCAGAGTACGGCTCGGCTGCCCTGACCTTCGTCAAGGGCAAGGTCAACGCCGCCCTCAGCGGGTCCGGCGGGACCACTACCGCCCCTGGCTCGACCTCGCCCGGCTCGACCTCCACCTCGCCCACAAGCACTGCGCCGGCTGGTGGATGCTCGGCTGCCAAGTACGCTCAGTGCGGTGGTATCGGTGAGTGGCCTCTTCTTCTTAAGCTTCTTCTACATCCTCTAAACTTATCTCCGTCAGGCTTCACCGGATGCACTGTATGCGCCTCGGGTACCACCTGCAAGGTCAGCAACAGCTGTACGTGCTCTCCCTCATCCTCTACACGTGCGCGGGCTGATCCAAGTCCGCAGACTACTCGCAGTGCCTCTAGTTCATATGTGGGATGCAATTTCTACTCTCTGGGGTCTGCTTGTCGTCACCATACAACTTTCTTTGCCAAAATACATGCCAATTTTGTACCATCAAGTCCTGTGCTAAGAATTTTGAGCGTGATGTACACGTCCCGCACCATACCCATTATGATGATACTCATAGTGTGTACGTTATGTTGACGCTTGAGTGAGGAACAAGTCAGAGAATCCATGTTGTTGGGACGCAGGTCAACTGCTCCCGAAGCAGTGACGCCGCCGATATTTAGTCGACTGGGAAGTTTCTTGAAGGGTTTGGTCTCTTACCGCCATGAGCGGTACGTCAGTCTAGCCTTGTCCTCAAAGTCGATCTTGATGTGGCCCGATCTTGCCAGTGACTGTCGTCCTTGGGTCGCAATGGGGCGACGAGGGCAAGGGCAAGCTCGTCGATGTGCTCGGAAACGAGGTTGACGTTTGCGCCCGATGCGCAGGCGGAAACAACGCCGGGCATACTATTGTCGCCCACGGAAAGACGTTTGCGTTCCACTTGCTGCCATCTGGACTTGTCAATCCAGAATGTGTGGGTCTCATCGGAAACGGCGTTGTCGTACACATCCCCGCGTTCTTTGAGGAGGTTGAGGCGTTGGAGAAGCAAGGTGCGCGCCGTAGATGACGCTTGCTAGTTCCCTATCTGATCTATTCAAGGTCTTACTGTCCAAGGAAGACTGTTTGTTTCCGATCGGGCTCAGCTCGTCTTCGACTTTCATCAAATCGTTGACGGGCTCAAGGAGGTCGAATTAGGAGGCAAGAGGTACGTCGGCGGCTTCAACGGACATTCATCTCTAACTGATTACGTCTGAACCAGCATTGGCACGACCAAGAAGGGTATCGGTCCAGCGTACTCCGGCAAGGCCTCCCGTTCAGGCTTGCGGGTGCACCACCTCTTCAACCACGAGGCGTTTGCGGACAAGTTCCGCAAGATCGTCGAAGGCCGTTTCAAGCGCTACGGACACTTCGAGTATGACACTGAGGGCGAGATCGCGCGATACAAGGTACATTTGTCCCCCGCACGCCTAGAAAAGTTGCTAACACCCACACTCGAGGTCCTCGCGGAACGCCTGAAACCATACGTGACCGACTCGATCACCTATATCCACCGTGCCCTTGCAGAGAAGAAGCGGGTGCTGGTCGAGGGCGCAAACGCAGCGATGCTCGACCTCGACGTTGGAACATATCCATTCGTGACGTCGAGCAACACCACCATTGGTGGTGCGTGTACCGGTCTTGGCCTTCCACCACGTGCGATTGGCCGTATCCTGGGCGTGATGAAAGCGTACACCACTCGAGTCGGCGGAGGGCCTTTCCCGACCGAGCTCCTCGACGTAGGGATACGCCCTTTGCTCAGGGTTACGGGTACTGACAGCCATTTTTCTATAGGAAACGGGAAACCATTTGCAGGAAGTCGGACGAGAGTATGGTGTCACCACTGGTAGGCGTCGCCGGTGCGGTTGGCTTGACTTGGTCGTGATGCGCCATTCGTGCCTGATCAACGGATACGACGCGTTGAATCTGACCAAAGTACGTATGTTCGTGATCGCAATAGCGGGGCGTCGCTAAGTTTCATTTGCAGCTCGACATCCTCGATAAGCTACCAGAGATTCGCGTCGCCACTGCCTATCATCTCGACGGCAAGCCGCTCGATGGCTTCCCTGCCGACCTGGACGACCTCGCCCGTGTCGATGTGCAGTACACGACACACCCTGGCTGGCAGACCAGCATAGAGGATGTGCGGTCATACGAGGACCTTCCGGAGAACTGCCGGCGCTACGTCGAGTGGACAGAGAACTGGCTCGGTGTGCCTATTGAGTGGATCGGGGTTGGGCCAGGACGCGAGGCGATGATCCACAAGAAGCCAGGGCTAAAGACGGTGAGAGCATAATGCAGGTGTGTATCATAGGAAGTACAGTGAAAGGAGGTCGTAGCGGTATTGTTGCGCGTTCATTTCGCTGGCGGTGCGGTCGGAGGGACACCCCATTCAGGGACACCTTTGGGGCGCTCAATACGTTTGGGCTCCCAATGTTCGTCTTGCGCTTGTGAGATTTTCTGAGAGAGAGAGAAACATATAATAAGCCAATTGAATGTTGCACAGAGAGCTGTACGCACGAAGTACTCCTCCCGGATGTCGAACTTCTTGCGGTTCTGTTCCAAGCCAAGAGCGTCCGCGTGTGTAATCTGAAGAGACCAAAGCTGAGAAGGGACACCTTATGTTCCAAACGAGTTCGCACCGCCGACGTCTTCTGGTCCTGATAATCATATTTGGTCTGAGTGAACTGCGAAAGCGCAAAGGACGAGCCGACGATGACCAGAAGGAATGGCACGCCGAATAGTGAGGGATGCTTGTTCAAAAGCTTATGCATCGGCCTCCGGCGTGTCGATGATGGAAACACAGCCATATGCGCAGACACCGGACTGGTAGCAGATGTGTGTATGGAAGACGCAGAGGTGAGGATGGGATGGACCCGAGTAGCCTAGTACATGCCATGTATGGTGGCTCGGGGCAAATGGCTGCATCTCTGCGTCATCCCACCATGTTCACTACATTTGGCATACAACACATAGAGATACACCTCAAGCAGATATAATATTGTTAGACTGGCACCATTTATATAGCTGCTCCGCAATCTTCGTGTGCCCTTGCATCGAAGGGTGCACACCGTCCAGAACGTCCTCCTTTGCGTACCAGCCGAAGGTGTCGACGTGATGAAGCGATGGTGCAAGATCGTCTGATTCTCTCCACTCCTCACCGAGAATGGAGACTGTCTGACGGACTTGTGGCTCATGCAAGCCACCAGGCAATGGAGAATGAACATAGGGCCACGGAGACTGTGCCTCGAATGAGCCAGATACACGAAAAGATGAACATGCTGTCTCACCAGGACGACGATGTGTTGCAGGCTGGTTATTCTCTTCCTCATAAGGGTAAGAAGGTGTTTCAGTGCGTCGGGGACACGCTGGTTTGGGCCATTGCCTTGATCGCACTTGGGATAGTCATTTACACCTGTTTGGGCGTCAGCCCCAATATTAGCCAAGCGAATCAATTGCAGACTCTAACCAAGGGCAATGAAAGCAGCTTTTGGTCCGTCTTCCGTGTACTGCCACTCTGGTGTTGTGCTGCGCGGAGAAGACTAGAACCCGGTTCAGCGACTCTCCATGTGAGCATCAACAGTGCGCACATGCCAGAAGCGCCCCACCATGCCCTTCATACCAAGTGGGTTGATGTGATCATAGTCCGCCATCGTGATACCTGGGAAGGCAACCACCTCAACGTCCACCAACAATGCGAGGTCCTTCTTGAGGCGCCGCGCCATCACGAACGGGTAGGCATCCTCAACCCCACGAGGAAACTTGCCACGACTGGCAAAGTCAACATACGACGAGGTGATTGAATCACCGACAAACAACAGTCGGGTGGACGCAGGTGATCGTGCCGTAGCTAAGATCTCGCCCTGGACCGAGTATGAACATCAGTGCTTTGTTTCGAAAGAAGAGATCAGATTGCACACATCTGTGACTATAAAAGCGGAGATATCGAGCGTAGACTGCCAGTCGATAAGGCGGACCTCCACCTCCACGCTCTTCTGCAGGTTGCCCTCGAAGAGGACTACATGCTGCTCGGCTACAACGTCGCGTTCGAAGCTCTGGATCAGCGTGTTGTCAAAATCCCAGATATACACCACAATAGTCTTGACGCCTCGCTGCGCAGCTCTCAGGTCAAACCGGCGAGTCTTCGGTCCGGCCGAAAAAGACACAGCGCGCGCCATACATCGGAATCGGATCGTCGCGCTGGCCCATGCCGCGTAAAGACCGCCGTCAGGTGTCTGGTTCCAGCGGCCCAGAGTGGTCAAGGAGAGGTCACAGGGCTTGTGAGAGATCTGGGAGCGCTCTGGGATCGCAGAACAACCGAGCACACGAGAGCAGAACAAGTTCACGGTTGACGACCTGGACATGAGGGTCGTGGAGCAAGCCAGCGTTGACTGCGAGTGCACCGCTCTGCAAAATGATCATGATGTCGCGATATGAAGCGCTAGAAGATGAAAGCAAGTCACGGGTGGTAGACGATCTTCTGTGAGGATGAGGTGAACGGATAGCGAGTCCTACAAGATCCAGCGGTTGCACGTCCCAAAAGAATAGAAAGGTAAAGTGACGCAACGTAGCTTCCATTCTCTACCGCTCTACAGCAGATGTGGGCGCCGATCATCAAACCATCACCACGCACGCTCTGCCTCGGGCGGGCATGGACGCTGCAGTCAAACCCACTCTCACTTGTTCCCCACCATGCTGCCTGTTCTGGGCGCCCTTCTGCTGCTGGCCCGCATAGCAGCCGTTGCGGCGGGCGCCACGAACCGGACGTTGGACGATGCCTCTGGCAGCGGTGTCGCGTATACGGGCTCGTGGAACAACGGGCCAGCATGCTCAGGATGCTATGTGCAGCCGGACCCCGCGCAAACCCTCGATGGCACCTGGCATGACGCGACCGCAGGCCCGGGCGACGATACGATCAGCGTCGCACTCTCATTCACTGGTGAGCGCGAGCAGCTAG